>QJNV01000480.1:0-40517 GCA_004155935.1 Monosporascus sp. GIB2
AAAATTTTTTTTTTTTTTTTTTTTTTTTTTTTTTCTATCCTTAAATTTGTTTAAATTTTCTATTTTTTAACGAATTAATTTAACCCCTTTTTCGCATAAAAAATTTTATTACTTTTTATTACGAATCAAACGTAAAATTTATTCGGAAATTTCAGACGTTTTATTTTTAATATTGTCGCGTAATTGTAATAAACGTTTTTGTATAAGTTACCTTTTACGGTTAAGGCGGTTTTTTACGCGATTAATATTTTTTAAAGAGGTAAAAAGAATTACCAATTTATCATAACGACGGTTGTAATAAAAAATATATTGCTCGCAACGTTTAAAATTTTCGATTATAACGTATTTAAGCTTTTTTTTAAAATAAAAGGTATACGGTATAACTTTAAAACCAAATTTGACAATATAATTAATAAGAGAAGTAACATTTTTTTTTTTTGGTTAGGACGATTACGAGGTTTATGGTTGGCGACATAACCAGATATAATAGAAAAGAAAAATTTACCGAAAAATTTTCGGCACGAAAATTTAAAAAAAAGGGGATCGTATTATAATATAATTGGTCGGATTTCGAAAAACGGTTTTTTGACGAAACTGTAAAATAAAACCTAAGTGGGTTAAGTTACGTAAAAAAAATATTTAATTTTAATAAATCTACTTAAAGCCGTAAAATAAAATATGTTTAAATTTAATAAAATTAAATATATTTATTAATATTTATATATAACATTCGTTACCCCGTAATTAGATAACGACAATTTGTAATATAATTTCGTTACTTAAAATACCTTTAATATTACGAAACGTAACTAAATTATTACCTATTGTTCAGTTTCTTACAGTATTTTACTAATATAAACCCGTCGACTTAGGTTTAATAGTTGGTTAATTAGCTTAGCTGTTACATAAATTAAGGGTATTTAAAGGAAAATTAGGCGTAATTAATTAGGCAAGTTATTATAAAATAAGTAAAAACTGGATAAAATAAAAATTTAAGTAATAAAGCGGAAATGCAGTTAATAGAATTAATTTAAATACGATAAAGTTAATGCAAAGTTGTAAAAGCTTATAAAAGCTTATACAAACTTGAACAGGCTTGAACAGACCTATTTAAGCCTTGATAATATCTATTTAAACATATTGTATTTAAACTAATAACCGAATTCTGCTTAATTTATTAAAAAATTATTTAAATTTACCCGGGCGTATACGTATTCATAATTTTGGGTTTGTCGCAGTGATCCCTGTGACACACCGTACCCAACCCCTCGTAGGACTGCGTAGGCGCTTGGAAGGTCGGCGGCTGTGATTAACACAGTCGCATCACTTAACACAAATTGTCAGCTACACAAGAGGTGCTACAGCACACCAGTAAGGCAAGGCCACCGTACTAATCTAGAGTAATAACTCCCCTATCAGGCCACCTAAAGCAGTACGCCCGTTTAGCATACGGAATGTACCTAGTATAACAGCATAAGTAATGGCCCCTATATCTAATAATCAACATTTTAATCACTTAATTATCAGCATTCGTATTGATCAGGGCAGCGATCGAGGACTGAAGCGCTGTTACTTCACCAGTAAGAAAGTTGTCGTCTACCAACGCAGACCTTTCAAATCATCAACAGTTGCCTGCGCTCGCTTCCTTTAATATAGCCCGATGATGCAGGGACTAAGTACTTGGAATATGTGCCTTGGCATTTTCATATCTTACTTCATTATACTATATGCTACTTGTCTCCTAGATTCCGCCTTGGATGACAATACCTATATACTGGGACGCTAGTAAGCACCCCTTATAACTATATTAGAATTTAGTTCCTTGCGGGACGGGACAGAGCCTTGGGTGCAGTGTTACTGCAGGGGCTACTAATGGAATATGAGGATTCATATCCTCATACTGGCGATTGTATGAATTAGGAGGTCGTCATGAACAGACCGATGGGGCAGGGGTTGTAGTCCTGGAAAAAGCGCAGGCTGGTGTCTCCGCCGGCGACGTTGGCCATCTCGATGCTGACGCGCTCACCGGCAGGGCAGTCGAAGGAGGCGATGTCGTAGGCGTTGCCGGGCTTGACGGTGAACTGGCCGAGGTCCTCGGCGACATCGGGCACGTTCGAGTAGGACGTCTGCTGGTCGACGGGCCTACTTAGGCGCGCGAAGTCGAGCTCTCCAGCGCCCGAGAAGGTGAAGGATGACGTCTCGAGGTCATCCTGCTCGGGGAACAGGAATACGAGCTTGCAGATCTTGCCGCCGACCGAGGGAGGGATGTTGAAGTCGAAGACGCTGGACTTGGTCTTGCTCACCTCGCCGAAGTACGACGTACCCTCAGCGACATCCGGCTTCGAGCTGTCGATCGGGATGATCAAGGTGGGCAGGTTGAATTCGCCGGCGTTTTTCACGTCGCCGGGGCACGAGTCGGGGATGTCGACCTCGCTAGGCGCAGGGAAGGGAGCAGAGTGGCCGGGAGTGGTTGGGGCAGGGGATGTCTCCGGGCCAGATGGCTTGGGAGAGGTCGCCGGGGGCGGCGAGGGCTTGTAAGTGACAGTGGTTTGAGCAGTCGTGGTCTGAGGGGGCGCCTGGGCTGTCGTGGTCTGGGTAGGGCCAGGAACGGTTTCGGTTGGATACTTGACGGTCTCGGTTTCCTCGACAGTCTTCGTCTCTTGGACTGTCTTGGTCTGGGTAGGGCCCTGGACAGTCTCAGTTACAGTAGGGCCTGGAATAGTCTTCGTCTCCGTAGGTCCAGGGACGGTCTTGGTTTCAGTGGGCCCGGGAACGGTCTCGGTCTCGGCAGGACCGGAGACAGTCTCCGTGTGGCCCTCGGACCCACAGTCGCTCACGGTCTCAGTGACAGTGGTAACGACGGTCGGCACCGATGGCTTGGGAGTCTCAACACTGGTAGCGGGGGGGCTGCTAACGGGGTAGCTGGTAGCAGGGGGAGCGCTGGTAGCCGGGGCGCTGCTCGAGGAATTGGCCTCGCAGTCGCCGGGCCGGCATCCATCAGCAGACAAGGTGATTTCGCGGCAGTTCTGGGCGTTCTCGTCGAGCGTCAGGTAGATGTTGACCTCGTCCTTCTCGCCGGCGTCACACTCGTAGAAGGTCTTCTGACCCTTGAAGGATACCGACCCGTCGCAGCCAATCTCGAACCCGGTCTCGGGGGGCTGGTTCTCGTCGCACTGCAGCACCATGGATGGCGGCGTCCACCAGCAGCCCCGGCCCTTGGCGTCCGTCACGGATCCATCGTTGATCGTGAACTCGGAAAGGGTCATGTGGGCGCCGGCGCGGGTCTGGCCGCTCTCGTGCTGGCCGACCGGGAACTCGACAGCACCGTGGGTGTTGACAGTGAACTTGCACCCAGCGTCTCGCCGCTCAAGAGAGCTGACTCCCGTGGCAGCCGCTAAGGTGAGTGCGAGCTTGATCCCCATGGCAAGTCATTCAAAGCGACGGTAAGAATAACGAATGTTTGAGATCTGGGAACTGCGTCCGAGCGATTGAATGAGCAGGCCAGAGAGGTGTCCTAGCTCGACTGTGTGAAGACCTGGCGTGACTGGTATGAATCGAGTCGATAAGATGTCAGAATCCCTCCCCCTTTTATGTTCGACTTCACCAACCTCTCCTCCCATTGTCCTCGGCAGCGGTAAGACACAATAGGTGACGATTTCTGTAATCCGACGTCATACCTCGGACCGCGTATCGCGATGATGTGTCGCTGTCGACTATCCACCAGCTATCCGGGACGGCGCCATGCGTAGCAACGACGGGGTGAGCCCCTTTCTCCACAACATGCTCCGCTATGACCGCTGCCATATATCATAGGTCACGTAATGGGATCTACCGATCGATATACATCCCAGTCCCTTTCGGTTGGATATTAATTACTAGTGCAAATCGCGGGCCGCTGTAACTAGGATGGTTGGACGCGGAACAGTGGAGAGACTATGTTACCGGAACCCGTGGCAGTGTGTACGGACCACGTTGCGGCGGCTTCTGTCAACCCGCTCCTCTGGGAAAGCCGGAAATCGATCGATTTCTAGAATTCAACTATGTTCCAAAGACTTGCCCCATTTCTCTTCTTCGGCCCACAGAAAGATTCCCCGAATTCGTCCTCCGAGTATTACACCGCTCCTGAGGAAGCACATGTTCGTGCACGCTTCTTGAATCCGACTCACGTGCGAGTAACGCAATACCACCAAAAACCGAAGCTGACGGTCCGTAATCGAATGGCAGGATAAGGAAACCCGTTTGTCCACTAGTTCTAGATCTGGCCGTGAGTTCTACGCGCCTGAGCCCAATTCAACATGGCGCAAAGTATCCGACGGAAGGCGACAAGGCGTTAGTTGCAACAATTTTTCAGTGGATCAATTAGCCTAGAACAGCAACTAGGCCCACTAAAGCTCACTAAAGTTGCGCTACTTCACAGAAACGTGGGCGCGAAGGTGCTTTAAGTGTTAACGTTAACGATGTTGCTGTCTTTTCCTTTCCGTTCAACGCCTTGTTTTCCATCAATTTTCAGTACAAAATCAACCCAAAATGGGACGGAAACGGAAAGCTGCAAACGTTAAAATAAAATTAAAAACTCCTACGGTACAGCTAAACCCTAATACGTATGAAAAAAAGCTTATAAATAAAGGTATTTTCAGTTTTAACGCGTTACCAAATCCGTTAATTAGGACTTATTTTAAGTTATTAATTATCGATAAATATAAGATCTAAATAAGGCCGTTATTACTTATTTTATTAAAATTATTTTTTATTTTTATATTATTTTAGCTAATTAAGAAATAAGTTTAATAAATAAATAATTATAAGCCCGAATGGGAAAAAGAAAAACTACGTTCCCGGGGTTATTTATAATACGATACGTATGTTAAAAAATTATATTTATTTTTTTTACCTTAATTTATATATACGATTATAAGGAAAATTCGGTTAACGCGTATTAGATAAGTTCGGATTTTTCCTTATATTACCCGATTATTAACTTTTTTTCTTACGATCGATAACAAACGATTTATCGAAAATTCCAAATTTAAAATTACGAACGTTAATTTAAATTATTTTTTAAACGTTATAATAAATAGGTTAAATAAGTATAAACGAAAATATTTAAATTTTACGTTTTAAGGTTTAATATTAATATAAATAAATATATCGTAAAATATAACGGTAAATCGTTTTTTAATATTACGATCCCGATTAAAACCGACGATACGGGTTTTTTGGTTTAGGTTTTAACTTATCGTAAGTTATTTATAATATGGATAAGTTATTATTTAGGTAAAAACGGAAATCCTATTAACGTTTTATAAATAAAAATTAAAAAAATCGATAAAAAAATGATAATTTATTAAATTTAACTTAACGTATAATTATTTACCTTATAAATAAACTTAAAAAAATTTATAATTTTTCGTATTATATATTCGTTAATAACTTTTTTTTTTCGATATAATTATTTTTGTAATTACGCGAAAAAGATTTAGCAATAATAAATATAATTTAACCGAAATCCGGAATCGCGAAATAATTCGTTAATTTGAAAAAAATTAAAAACGTTATTTTATTTTTTTAATTAGATAATAAAATTCTTAACGCTTAATAATAAAATAAATTAAATCGCTTAAATTAATAATTTTATCGTTTTATTTTTTAATATTAAATAAATAACGAAAAAATGGATTTTATTAATTTGAAAAAAGCCCAAAACAAAAAGTAAATATAAAATTTTTACCCGTAATTTTTTCGAAAATCAAATAAAAAAAATAATTATAATATTTCGAATTATTTATAAATATAACTTTAATATAAACGGCGTTAATTTCGGTAATTAACGAAAATTTAAATTTAAATAAAATTATAATTTTCGGCGAAACGTAATATAAATTTTTATGTACAATTTCTTACTTTAAGTTATCGTTAATAATTACTTTTTTAAAAAAAAATAAAATAATAAATTATTAAAATAATTTTATTACGGAAACGTTACGTTTTTTCGCAAAATATTTATTAATAAAGGTTTTTAATATTTCGGAGCATTTTTTAACGGTTAACGGAAAATTTCGGGAAATTCTTTTCGTATTAATAATATAAAAATTCTTATTAATTAATATTATAAGGTTTTAGGGAAATTCGTTTTAAGGTATTAGGTTTATTTAGGTAACTTTTATCGCGGTATACGGCGAGTAAGGTTTTAAATTATAGGTAATGATATTATAAATCGGTAATTAGCCCGATAGACGAATTTCCGTTATTTGGAGTGTGATGTTGCGATTTGTAATAATGACCGGTGTTGGTACTTGTATTATAACGCAAAATAGGTGTGGCTAAAGGTAGTTTTTCCTGAAGAAGTTAATTGGGTTAGCTGGGCGAATCAAAAAGTGTCGCCGAGAAGCTAGCGAAAAATTGTTGCGACTAACGCCTTGTCGCCTTCCGTCGGATAATGTTTCCATAAAAGGAAACTTGCTATGAGTACTTTCCTTTAGCATACTATGCAGGGTGGAAGGCTTCTACGTTCCATATGTCGAACTACTGTAGAGATGATGCCGGAAAACGCAATACCAGTCGAGAGATGCTCTTGACATAATTCAGTGCACAAGAATCAAAAGCTCAATGCCGAAATTGACGCCGGATTTCCAAAATATCGTCTTAGTGTTTAGAGGTTACCAGAGAAAGGTTAACTGATATTTAGACGTCGCGGTAAAGATGTGAGCTTCGACGGAGTTGTTGAGGAGCTGGTCTTATTGAGCACGAAGTGTTCACTGGGTAGTGGCCTTCTCCATGTCCTGTTGACGTTCCACTTCAAAGTCACAAAGCACAACCAATCACAATCCACTCCCGGGACTCCGGGATTCTATCGCAGACGGGGCTTGATCTAGTCTAGCGCGGCTCACGAGGAATTCCACTCCATCCGCCAGCTTGGCAGGATGGAGCAACTGAGATCGTATAGACCCGCCGTACGTGGTTGATGTCACTGTAATTCTTTTTTTCTTTCCTAAGAGAATCCGTTAGCCGCACCTCAGAGGAAGCTCTAGGCCTAGTAAGCCCATCCCATAGGCAGCGCTATCGTCGCCGCTCCTCCAATGCCGGATTTTTCCGATTCCGCCGTCTTTCCTCCGTTCGCCCAGCTGCCCCCCGCAGATGTTTCCAGCACCGGAACGGATGGCAACACTGGCAGTACCAGCACCAGCACCAGTGGCACCGCCGCCACCAAGGCGGGAAGCGGCTGCTGGTTCCTTCTCGCCCAGATCAAGGAGGACATGACCATCACGAAGCCGACGCTCATCGTGACCGATCGCGCGGGCGTCGATTTCGCGGTCACGTTCGAGGATGCGGGCCTGAACCTCAGGGGAGACCTAGGCGCCAGGAAGGGCTACACGCTGGTGGTACCGGGTGCGCGGCGCACGGACAGGGAGGGGGAAGGGAAGAAGGCCGTCGTGCGGGTCGAGGCGGGCAGGGGCGCACAGGTGCGGGTAGGTTTGCATTCACTCTGGCAATGTGATTACCGAACCGATTGGGAGCCGAGTGGCCGGTTTGCCGCTGTTCGATGAGAAAAGAGGCTTTGGGCTAATGGATTTTGGTGGGGCCCGCCTGAGCAGGTTATCCCCGGCAGCTTGGAACGGGTGCTGGAGCTTGGCCGCGTGGCCGGCAGCGAGACTGTTGGGAAGCAGTGTGCTGCCTGTGGCAAGACCGATGCTCCGCTTATGCGATGCACGGGATGCAGCACGGCGTCCTATTGCAGTAAGGTGCGTTGCGGATTCCATCTCGAACATCGATTACCAATGGCTCACCGTCTTGTGCAGGCTTGTCAAGTGAACGGCTGGAGTGGGCTGGGCCACAAGTCCAACTGCAAGGTTCTTAAGTCCATAAGAGAGATCTGGGCATGACGGTGCATGAAAGCACTGTCGCCAACTAGCATAATCCGGTAAAGGCTTTCTGTCCCTTTTTACTCTGCGTGCGTCTTGCGATTCTGGGCCGGCTAACCGGGGAAAACGTTGCATGTATAAAAATATGTATACCGACAAAATCCAAGTGATGTCTTATCGAAAGGAGACACATCGGTCTATGTTCGGACGGTGAGACCCCAAGGCCAATCTAAGCTCCCACTGTTCATGTCGATCCTGACGATCCCGCCTGGCCCGGTTCCTCCTCGATGCGCAATCTGTACAAGAGATCGCTCCGCACGGTATACTTAACACCTTTCCTGACGTCATCCCCCGAGTGATAGAGCCTCGCGTGTTGAAAAATAAGGACCCTCCCGGCTTTCGGATCCACATCCATCTTCTTCTTCTCGTCACCAGACAAGAAAGACGTCGCGCCCCCAACCAAGTCCGCCTCCTTGCCAACCTCTTGCTGGGAGTCGTTCAAATACAGATGCAGGGTGAAATGAGTGCGTAAGACGCTACCGTCCTCCGCCTGTTCGCTATACGCGCCGTCGCAGTGTGGGCTGAAGAATTGCCCCTTGCCGTACTTCAGGAAGCGCATGCGCTTGTTGACGCGGTGGAAGTTCCAGGACACGTCCTTACCCTCCTTCGCGCGGGTGCCGAGGAGGTCTCCGTTCTCGAACGACGAGAGCGTCTCCCTGATCTCGGGGACTCGCTCGATGCGCGCCCAGAGGCGGTCCACAATCTCCTGGTTGTCCCAGATGATGCGGTCGCTGTTGCGGTACTCGGGGATGAGCACCTCGTGACCGCCCCCGACGTTGACGAGTGCGGGATTCCACGAGGATCCCGGCACCGTCTTGTCCTCGTCCCGGACGCTCGCCTCCGCCAGCTCTATGAGCTTGGCGCACTCCGAGGGGCTAAGCACGTGGTCGAGAATCACGGCGTATGCCCCCTTGTACTGGGGCAAAACCGTGTTCTCAAAGTCTATCTGCCTAAACGTGATGGGCTTCGCGTCGGGCGGCTCCGATTTGAGATAGTCTTCCGGAATTTCCACCTCTTTTGACTCGTAGGACATTTTAACTGGCGTGGGCATCTGGTTCTGCTTCTTCTTCACGCCAAACATTGTGAATAATCGCGATGGGGTAGCAGGGTTAGTAAGCTGACTTGGCGTAAGGGAAGAGCAAATAGAGGGCCTGTGTAGTGAATTGCGTGAGAGTATTGAGGCAGGTAGCAGTTGTTTTCATTCGCCGATTGAGGCTGGAGTCGCTGATGAGCAGTTGATGTTACAGGGCTGGATGCTTGAAGCACTTGGCACGCTGATTTTGCTGCAACACTCAGATTGGGGGTTGCAAAGGAAAGCGATTTTATACCAGGTGTAATAAAGCCATCCCGGTACGAAGGGCCAAATACCGAATGTTGATACGTTGTCGTTCTTAATGTTTGAAGGAAGCCTGTCCATACGAGCCACGTATGAGGAACGGACAAGTCTCTACAGATTCAGGCCTACCGCAGCAGGAATGAGGCGAAGCTGTCAGATCTGCGAGCAACGGCGAGGACCCGATTAGAGCACTCCGCTCAATCATTTTCTTGCCCGGTGTGATTCTTGAAGAATCATACCATTTGGCGTGTTAATGACTCATCTTGGGAGATTTGTAGCCACCATCTTCTTCGTAGCGAATATCCACCCGAATACCATTTCCAGGCAGCAATAAATCCGCCGTTGTTCGGCTTCAAATAGCGTTCCCAGAGTGCATAAATACACCTTGAGTTTGTCATGCATTTATACAGCCGTATGCACCCCTTTAATACTTCCATCTTATTGGGAAAGCTAACAAATCCAAGTATCGACTACATTATACCAATATTAACGGAATATCCGATACAATTTGCCGCCCCTTTTAGATTCCTACTTTTGCCTTTCGCATGTAGCATCCCGCTAAAGAGCTAGCAGGTATAAGATAATGCTGGCAGCGAACATTCATGCAATTATAAGGGTATTACACAGACTACCTGCCTAGGTAGTCAATGCAGAATCTAGGCCTATCGCAGTAGCTTGTATGTATGTACATACAGGTAGATGACTGAACGCAGTACAGCTAGTCATCCAGACGGAAGCATCTCCCAACTTGGATTGGGGATCCACGATCTTCCATAATTTGGAGGCCAGAGCACGTCCGCTGATAGATATCTCCAATATAATTTGTCCATTGTACCTTCTATCAAGGTTGCTCTATGCATGTTCAAAATATCCGAGATAACTAAAGAAAAAGCAGTTGAGGTGGATTGAATGGATCCAGGGGATTTCCTGTACTTGTACCCTCGTCCCTCAACGCCGGCGAGTTTGGGGAAGATTAAGTAGCTACCGAGCAATGAAAGTTACGTCGCTGTGTACTGGCCCGAGAAGCCGATACTGATACCCGAAGTTCGGCGCGTCATAGCCCAGGAATACCCCGCGTAATCTGCCCCTCCATGAATTAACAAGAAGTAAAAAGTTCTTGCTCGATTAGGGATGTCGGATGCCGCGAAGAAGCTTCTTACAACCCTCGAAGAAAGTAATCATGTCCAAGATGGCGAGTCCACCACCCAAAGGAATTTACGTGCCGGTGCCGACCTTCTTCGTTGGCAAGCACACGGCGACCTACAATGAGATTGCTGCTCCGTTAGATGTAGAGACTCAGATTAAGCATTCTTTATATCTGGCGAGGGCTGGCATCAAGGGTCTAGTGATACTGGGGAGCACCGGGGAGGCAATACACCTCACCAACAAGGAGCGGTTCGAGGTTCTATCCGGCGTAAGGCAGGCTTTTGAGAAGGAAGGGTTCAAGGACTATCCCATTATCGCCGGCACCGCGACGCAAAACATCGAGGAGACTGTGCAACAACTGAAGGAAGCAAAGCAAGCCGGCGCACAATGGGGCCTGGTTCTCGTGCCGGGATATTTCGCCGCAGTCACCACGCAGGAGGGCATCATCAAGTGGTTCACTGCTGTGGCCGACCAGAGCCCCATCCCTATCATGATGTCAGTGATTTTCCACCAAATGACATTCATACGTGTACTTATGCTAACGTTAATGTGTCGCAGCTACCACTACCCAGGCGTCTCGAATAACGTCAAGGTGGTCCCGTCGACGTACGTTACCTTGTCCAAGCACCCAAACATCGTCGGATGCAAGCTGTCGCACGGTGACCTGTCGTACCACGCCCAGATCGCGGCGAACCCGGCCATAGACCACACCAAGTTCCACACGTTCAGCGGACTGGGCCAGCAGCTGCTCCCCGTTGTCGCGGTCGGCGGCGCTGGCGCCATCGACGGTTCGGCGGGGTTCTTCCCCAAGACAGTCGTCAAGCTCTACGAGCTCTCGCTCAAGAACAGCCTCACCGAGGAGGAGGTCAAGCGGCGCCAGCTGCTCCAGTTCAAGGTCAGCTGGGTGGAGGAGCTTGTCGTCAAGTACGGCACCGTCGGCATCAAGGAGGCCATCAGCAGGCTGCGGGGCTTTGGCGATCGCGATGGAACGCGGCTACCGCTCCACGGCGGGATCCCTGGCGGTGATGCCGAGTGGGCGAACTGGAAGGAGGTTATTGACATGATGGAGGAGGAAGAGAGCAGTCTCTAAGGCTAGCCCCGGCGTAAAAAAATGCATTCAAATCCAGCCACGTTTCTTTCGACCGTTTTGCTATTAGTGTGATAATTATTGACGTAGCTGTCGTCCACTGGGATCAGGTGTAAGTGTGTGTAGATATGGTTCCCCTTTCAGGGGTTGAAATCACCTGTAGGCATGTCTCGCCCAGCATAACTGGAGCCACATCAAAATCGGTGTACTCAGCTGCGTATATTACTGGCGGTCGATCACCGTATTCAGCTTTGTTGAGTTAGAGCCGAACTCCAGTGAGGGCTTGGAAATCCGACGTGTGTCGCTAGCGACTGTATGTTGTAGAGGGCTTGGACGCGCTGCTATATTGACCCCGTGATTCAGCATGTCGACAATTGCTTCCACTGGGCCATTGTTAGCAGCGGGACGGAACGGCGTCCATTTGTCATTCCTCAAAACTTTCAGAGAAGTCCCGCAGATTTAGAAGTAAGTAAAATGGCCGAGTTGTCGAATTGCATCACGGCATCACGCCTGTTGGACTGCTGCTAACGTAAGTGCTTAGTAGTCCGTTGTTCGTCGCCCGCAAGACCATTGAGCGGGCCTTGCGACCCATCCTGACAACATCCGCATACTGGCCTGGATTATCTCGCTGCGGACATATCCAGTGTTCATGTACATTCAGTTCTTTATTCATTCGTTTGTGTTGATCCCTCTGTCTGTTTCACCCACTAAAGATAGTACCGGTAGTATCTTGTTGCTCCTGTACTGCATATCGGCGACGGCTACCAGCTACGCCAAATTCACTGGCTAGTATCTGTATATGCGGCGAGAGCTTTGGGTCATTGTCCTCGTGAATACTTCTACGTCGTCCAGGACATATGGTGCTGGGATACACTGCACAATATAACTTCCCTACCATTTAAGCGAAGGTACTGCTCTCCTTCTACTGTGCTAACATGTTGACCACAGACGAGTTGGGAGGCGAGACCTACGGACGGTGAGACTGCCAGCGTTTTGGTGTCTGCGGATGCTCCACTGAGATGATTATCTGGATGCCGCTTCCCCCGGCCCCTTCATTGCGTCGCGGGCCAAGCCTTTGGGGAATCAGGCTTACGCTGATCCCAGGAATCCCAGTTGTTGATTCCCTATAGATAATAACTAGCTGCTCCCTAGTTTGTTAATAAGCTTATTATAACCCATATCCTTAGCTACTGCGTATACAGCCCCTTATACGCTAATGGGATGCCACAGGCACGGGATAGAGGCGGAATGCGAACCCCGGGCTGAGCTCACGGTGCAAAGATTGGAACTGACAGGAATATCTGGCATAATCTGCTCGAATCGGCGAAAACTCCATCGTTGTAAGTCTCCTAACTAGAGGCTGACCGATAATTGGAAACCTGGAGCCTAGAAGAGAATATCGATTCTTTCAAGTCTGGGTTTCATAGTGCGTCAGTGCTCAACGCGATTCTAGCATTGATTGACGTGCTCTTTAGTTGGAGCCGAGAACCGGTTCAAGAATTTCGAAAGCTTAAAGGAACGAGTGTCCATGGAGGAGGATGAAGATGAGTGGACTCTTGGTCACCCCCGATCCAGATGGCAAGAACTACTCCAAAAAAAACTCCGAAGCTTCAGGGAGAAACTCCTGCGTCTTCAGTGCTTTGATACCTTCCATTTGGAAAACGAGCATGCAGCGTACCACGCTATTTGCATCTCAAATCTGGCCATCCGCACACCCCCAAAAGGTGGGTATTCTAACACACACGCCCTGACCCCTTTCCAAACTTACCTACGGTTCTGATGCTAAAATTCGCCCAGTTGGAACGTAAAGGGTGTGGAATATTCGAGGAATTATCCATTACCACTTCATAAAACTGGCCCTACTTATGTTCGAATGAAGATATACGGACCAGAAGACCCTGACAATAAGGACTGTGTCTCAATCGCACTCTGATGAATTCGTTGACTTAAACGGCGAAGTGATGCATGGCCGGGCTGGCCAAAGATGGGTATTTCGGCCGGATGGTGTGAGAGCCTGACATCACACACTGAAGCATATAACTGAAGGAGAAGTGTATTAAAGGTTGCATGACCTCTAGAAGGTCCTAGAAAGTCAAGGTAGCGAACCCTCCTTATATACACGTGAATACAGCTGTAGCTGAGAGGAAAAGGTACCAGGGGTGCATAAAGTTATTTCCCCTTCAGTAGCTGATCAACCTAAGCCAAGGCTTAGCTGTTTGATCGACCTCAGCTAGGTCTGACAGATGGCATTCGGATAGCGGCAGGATTGGGAACCGACCAATCATGATTGGCCCAGGAAACTTACGACGTTTGGTTTCAAGGGACCTCACCAATGGGCTGGGGCCACGACCGGAATCCTGGGGCATATTGCTTCACTCGGAAAGGCGAGAAAATTGGCGAGTGGCTCCGTGCCCTAACCTCGAGGGACACAGTGGCAGAGCTAACAGTGTATAGCTCGGTTTAACAGTGGGATTGCGTATCGGGACTTTATCCTGTCTTCACGGTAAGTCAACGCCTTCAATTCACAGTCGAAGTGAATTTGGAGAGGACGAAAACAGCCGCCCCCTTTATGCTCACAGCAACCGAGACATAAGTGGTGTCAGGGAAATAGTAGTACAGAGCGGAAGACAGAAGAAATAGCATAACAGGTAGTTCACAGCATACGAAACAATTTAAAATGAACATTAATACCTACCAGTTCTTCCATTATTTGGAACGAAGTTCCCTGTATCCACACACGCATATATATATATACACGTATAATCCCCCCCTTCCCCCCAACCCCCCCGTAGAATACTAGAGCCAAAAAAAGTAACCTAAAACTTTTCTCGGCCACGTGTTAGAGTCGATACTAAGCTATGCTCAACCAAACTACTTAATCCGTACACATGCCAATTCAAGCCTCTAGAAAATCCAGTATGTGGGTTACAGCGTAGCATCTTATATTGTCAAGGCATGCAAGCTACCTCGTCAAACACACAAACACTCCCCGATCCCGGTAGCTCCTGTGGTCCCTTTCCGCGAGCTCATCACCTCATACCATTGCCCTTACTGGCATACCTGGGAGTGCGATTTCCATACCCGGTTTTCGAAGATGGCTGGGCTAGACGTAAGATAAACAATAGACGCCTACGCGTCGTCCCCGCGCGAGATTGAGTGCCTAGGCCATGTATCCTATCCTAGGATCTTCATCCACCTACAGAACCCATATATTCGACATTCTGTAACGCGTTAGATTATATTCTTCAAGTCTTGGAGGTTCCTTACTTAGAGTTTACGGACTAGGCCCGCTTGACTACGTCTGCGTAAGTGGCACCCCTCGGTGGAACAGAACATCAACCACATCTCAAAGAGGTAAAATAGCTAGGCGGCCAATCACCACCAGTCAGCCGAAGATATATGCCGCCAGCGCGTTCAATTCCCTCCTAAACACGGAGTGCAAGTGACGCTGTTAATATCAACTATTGAGTTGTAGGTGGGATATTCGAAATCCGCAGATAGGAGACGTTGATAGAGGTACCCTGGCTGGATAGGGGTAACGTGTCTAAGATGCGCTTTCCCTAACGTGCCACTCTTTGTGATTTGAACATGGAAGTCGTGCACCCTCTACATCCCTGTATCCCCTACATTCCCTACACTCCGTATATCCTCTCCACAGTTTGTAGTCCAATTTATACAGCTTTATAGGCAGGGTACGATTGCCCTTTACTACGTCGGCCAGTTCGCAAACATGAGCGGAAATAGGGCAGACATTACAGTTGCTAAACCGGCTTATAATTTTATCAATAGAACCTCGATTTCGGGCACGGTATGGCCTGGAGAAGCATTCAACATAATATATCTAGTGTTAGAGGTCCATATATGGCGTGCATGGTTTAAAGGGAATATTCCTCGGACCTGGAGATGAACAGGTGCAAGAGTTATATAACTTGGACGGGGTCATTGAGGCCTGGCCATCAGCACAGGGTCTCGGGCTTTTTCGTATTCCTCTCCTCGGAAAGAACACTCCGGTGGAAGGTACGTGGCGGCTGTCTCTTCGCGGAGTCTCGGTGGAGAGTTCGACAGAAATTCTCCATCGGGAAGTTATTTCTTTAGGTCATCAGGGTGTTTATGAGGTCTCCCTCCATAAGGATGTTTCACCGGTACAAAGGGCACCCGATGATTAATATGCTTAGCTCTCATTCCATGCCGGCGGCATGCATAAGGATGCGTTCGGTGGTAGAGACCACTCACGAGTAGAGCAGGAGCTGGGCCAATAGGGTTTGCATAAAAAGTACATGGAGCAGCTGTCGCTACATCTTGAGGCTGACCGCAAGGCTCGCCAAGAGTATCGCGTCATGATCGAGATCCGCAATTGTAAATACAGTAGCAGCTACCGTCTGTATAGTCTACGATGTGGTATCCGATCTACCGTTGCATGTTAAGTATCTACAGTTTGGCAGCGTAAAGTACATTGAAAATATCGTCGCACCTGCGACAATACAAGTCACTACCTAAGGATTATTATGCTTGACGGCTGAACGATATCTTTCCGAATGTAGAAAGATACATTAGTAGCCGCCCGCTGGATCCTACCGAGCGCAGCCTTAGCGGGTTATCATAAACAGCGTCTAGGCTTAGTCAACTCTACGAAAGTGGATTCTGCCTGTGGCGTAAATTTACCTCTCTACATTGGACGCGGTATCGACAGCCCTGCTTGTGGCACTTATTAGAGTCAGCTTAGGCACGCTTGTATGAAATCCTGTTGGAGAAGACATCTTATCACCTGCCGCCCAGAATTGTCAGCTACGACCTGGCGAGTTCGCATACATGTATCTATCTGCTATGAACTCTCTTCCCAGATACAGACTCTTCGGGTTCACCGTTCGTCTCTCGGCTATACCGCTATACCCAAGGCAAAGGGTGACAACATTCCGTTGCTCGAGCTGGATACGGAGTCCCCGAATCGGTTCACCCGGTAAAATTCAAGTGTCAGACTTAATACTGCACTCCTCTAGGAACCTATATCACCGCTGGCGTACTGACCCCGTGGGGAATGCTACCGACAATCCCTACGAGAGGCGGGATGACGTACAGTCGTGTTGGGTAAAGCTTCGTGTGGGCTGAATGCAGTTGAGCCAAAATTGCGCAGACCATTAGCGCTGTTAGGAACCGAACTGAATTCATCATTCTGCCACATTTTATTACAGGCCTGTACATATATGTACGGCCCCGTACATAGTAATATATGAAAGTTCGAGCTTTCCTTTTACGGCAAGAATTGCAGCTTTCCCCGGACAACTACGGTTAGGGCGGGACTTACGTCCTTTAATGGCGCCCATCTAATTACCAGCGCTACCAGTTAACGAAACCCAATAGCGCGGTTCGGAATCGAACCTAGGGCATTATGTTGGCTCCACCTATAAATCCCACCCCCAAAACATTCAACCAAACTTCTACGAAGTTGTCTAAGTATCTCGACTGCTTGAATTGGAAGTATCGCCTCCATCGAATCCGTAAATGATCATTACTATCTCATGGACTGGTTTCAGAGCTGGTATGAAGCAGTTGTTGTACGATAATGTCACAGTATTTATAACGCTATTACACATCACATAATGGCAGCGTAAGTTTTGGGACAAGTATGATCCCGGTTAGCGCTCTCGGCCAAGATACAATGCGGTCTAGTGGTAGTGTTCGTTTTAAACAGGTTCCCTGAACGAGTTAAACCGCCCCGACTCGGCTTGGCAGTGATCGACGTGGCTTGAGGGCTAGGGCGGTCCCGAATTGGACGAACGGAGGGCCCAATGTGTAGCATGGTTGATGGAGATACTGCTCTGTCGGCGAACATCCGGGGCTCGGGGGGAGCGGGGCGTGTCGCAGTATATATAGCGCTACTGCAGATCACGTAATAGCGGCGTCACTTTTGCGACAGATAATCAGCAGACAATGCAGTCGATGTATGCTTGCACGGTGCCGGTAATCGGAAACCTCCTTTCGATAGTCACAGTAAGCAGTACTGCAGGAGCTTAAAAGGACCGAGTTTGCAGACATCGCCTGTGGAGAGGATAACGTAGTTGCAGAGTAATGAACCAGGATCCAACAAGTCAGATGTGTCTCATAGCGGGTCGCGTTAACACCGTAGGAGATCGAATGAAAACATAGAGCGCGTTGAAACTCTCACGGTTCAATTGCTGAAAAGTCCGATGGCCCTGGAATATCGGCTTAATAATCGCATGTATAAGAGGGGTTCGTGTTATAAACCATACTCTACAGATAAATATTGTTGTAATGCTTATATATGAGATATTCGACGCCTATGCACGAGCATCGGACGTAGTGCCTCCCTAGTCTATCCACTTTGCAAAAGGAAAAGGGGCTGTGGGGGAGGGGGTGTGGAGCAAGAGGATCTAAATGCCCAATGTGAGTAAAGGATTGATGATAGCAAGAGTACTACTGCACGAGACTGAAGTTGAGGAGGAAAGCCACCTATAAACCCTCCCGGTTGTAGAATCGACAGGTCGTCTCCTATTTTCTTACAGTATAGCGTAGAAGGAAAACACTTAATTCTTGTTTGAAGTTTGTATTATATTAATATATATTTGTAGAATTACAACTTATTTGTTTAGCTAAGCCAGTGGGTATTGGTAACTTTCCCTTTTGGGATGCACACTGTTCTCGAATACGGTATCTTTCTGTCATTTGATTATTTTCGTCTCATAGTTACTATAGACACAAGGCTAACTGTAAGACTACTGAGTCGGTTTCTTTTAAGTCTTGGGACGCCATCCAATCGACATAATAGAATGCACTACCTACCACAACCCGTCCACCGAACCAGTCAACAGATCTGATATGTTCTGTTGCGGGGACACAAGGACTTGCAGCAAGCGCAGGGAAGTCCTGGGGACTGCATGGCGGTTCTGATTCTAGAAGATGGCACGAAGTGAAAATATATGGTGTCGTAAAGTAGTCGTAGAGAAGATGGATTCCTGTGAGCTTTAAACAGTGGCGCCAAGAGCCTAGGCTTCGCAACACCCTCAACAAGATAATAGCAAATAACCATCAGCCAAAGAAACGTCGAAAAGGTTGCAATAACTTAAGAAGATAATCCGAATTACAGTTTGAAGGATGCATATTATTAAGAAGTCCCGGAATATACTGATACAAAGTGTTGCAACGTATACAATAGGCCCCTAGGTTTTTTGGCATCAAGTGGGAGAGCTCTTTGTGTAGTTATGTAAGGCAGGTGAACGAAATAAAGTGTCTAGATATGTAGCTTTCCATCCGCAGACAGCAGGCATCTCGTGATCGAGGGCGCTGCGGCTACTGTGCAGTTTAACTCTGTCCGGTATCGGTTCCGGTTTGGCCATGTTTGTGTTCGTATCGACGCAGATTTCTGGCCATGAACGGCGGGTCGTATTGAATCCGTCCTAGGTTCCTGTCTCCAAACCCGGTAGCAAGCGAGGACGGCGGAAGGCATACTTAGGCATCCCTACAAGCCCAACAAGGCCATCGCGGAGCCAAACACTCGTGCAGACCTTCCGGGAACTTCGTTTTACCGAGCGGGCCTTATCTAGAGTCATCACCGGTACATAAGTCCTGTTCGTAATCCACAGCGCCATGGGGTCCTCAAACGCCTAGAAGCGTAGTAGAGCCGAGTTCGCTTTAGACCGCTGTCCAAAGAGGCAGACAAACGTTACCAAGCAGACGGCACCTGCCCACTATCCCTAGTTGTCAAACGCGCGCGACACGTAACTCCTCGGGGGGTAGTCCTGCTAGTGCCCCACGTCTGATACTTTCGATTCCTGCATTTGGATCCGGGGTGGTCGTAGTTGATGCTAAGGAGCGACCGTTGAACTCAATTGTGGGAGAGAGGCTTGGCGGTCCCGGTTAACTCCTGAGGAGATATGATCGCCACAAGGATCTAGAGAGCGGAATATGTTTCAGGGCGTATGCATGTTTCTTTGTAACCTCAAGGTGTGCCCCTTTTGTCTGGGTCAAAGCTGCTTCATAGACCTTGAGAGTCTACGCTGCAAATAATGGTTCTCAACCCTCGTATCATAGATAAAACACACATAACATTGAGAGCACCTAATAAGTCAGGGACTTCGCTTGAAGGAAACTGAGAACTTACCGGCTAACCTACGTTCCAATTTGCTGGGAGATTTGATCTACTACAGTGGAAATCAAGACAGAACCAAGAACGCGTGAAACACGCGTTTGTTAGGCTGATACTCATCCGTTGTTTGGCTATGTGCTCCATCCCGCGGCGTTAACCGCGCTTCCCGAGGCAGCTGGGCCTAGGGAACCCCGGTTTATGATCTATGGGCGTATATCTGTCACTTTAGGTGGGAGTCGGGAGCGTTAACCCCTATTCCTTCATGCAGCGGCGTCCAGTTCGAAGGCCCATACATACACCTCCAGAACAGGTAGTTCAGTCACCTTGTGCTGTCCCCTGACAGCCTTTTGGTTGGGCGTAAGTATATGTCTCCGATTGTCACTACTAGAGCTTGCGTAAGACGTTTCATCAGTCATCAACTTAGATTAGTGCATGTGGGTTTTGAGCATCGGGCGAACTAATTACTGCATAGTTAGATGGCTTGGCCCAGTTAGGTATCCAGGCATCTTGTACGATACATATGTGCAACTACTAAATGCCCTCCGTGACAGTCTACGCAGATATTAATATGGTATTGCGTCTAGCACGGCCCAAGGGTATTGGACAGGGTAGTTTTATTTCAGCCTCTCACTACGTAATGCTCAGTATCCTGATAGGTATTCAAGCATCCGATAGGACAGAACGCCTCTGCATGTTGTGATTGGGTGGACGTGCGTCCTTATCGAGGAGCGGGTGGCCGCGTCCTATTGCCGTGGGCTTCTAGGGCCATAACAACCGGGCTCTACAACTCACAAGGGTATTCTTGTTAGTTACCTGCACCGCCCCCGAAAGATTCCCTAAACAGCTAGTATGTATACTTTTCGTACAATTTGTATTCAAAATGCCTCTCTCGCTTCCTTTGCTGTCTCCCACCACTTTTTACTCAGCGCTTTATCCAATTCCCTGTGCTAAGCTAGCGAAATCAGATAATCTTCAGGAATAACGTTAGGCAGCTTTGATTAACGATGACGTTTCGCTAAGGCTGTTTTTTTATATTAAAGCCGGACTTCCGGTCATATTGGAAATCATGAAAATGTCATAGTCTGAAAGCAAATACAACAATTAGTAGGTTGATAAAACGCTATATACGGGTTGTAGTAATGACGACTTGCGGACATGGAAAAACAGGTAGATCCCCATACAAATTCTATGGGGGTCTAGATACTAGCCGTTAATGGAAATAAGTGGGATTGTGGAGGTAACTAACGGAGAACGCCTCTTGTTAGTTGTAGCCCCTGAAGACCAAACCATGTGGAGGCTCGACCTTTGCGCTGTGTACCAATCAAGTCCCTGGTTTCAGTTCAAAAGGCCTTTGCAGGGTGGCTGTCCCGATACCTACACGGTAAGTTCTTGGTAATTCAGTTCGAAGGGCTTGTCCAGGTTTACTATCGAGTACACGAATTTCCCACTGTGAGCCAGCACAGTGGGCACTGCCCCTGATCAACTACAAGACGATTGCACTATATAGCCTAGAGTCGTAAGATGTCGACTAGAGACGCACGTGCCACTAAGCGAACCTGGCACAGGCGTCCGTGGTACTGACCTGTCAACTCGGATCCCGGGAAGCAGGGATAGATTAGTGCATCGACCCTTAGCGCCGGGAAGGCCGTATTGTAAAATCGGCAAATGCCCTCGTCCCAAAACATGTGCCTTTTGAGGGCGTGCATCCTGTGCTTCGATCCCCGGGGAAGCCGATCCCAGTGTCGTTTAAAGTTTTGTCCCTGGCGGGATCAGGTGCCCGCCCAAACCGGGCAACTTCCTGAACTCTATAAGGTGGGGTCCATACGCACTACTTCGCGTAGGTGGGGAGGGTAGTCTGCCACCACTGATCTCGGGCATGCCACAAGCCTGGGCGCGTCGGTCGCGCCATCATCCTTTGGACACCCCCCTGGCATCAACAGATGGACAGTAGATGGAGGCTGGGGGAGACATGATGTAGAGTTATAGAAACCGGTAACGTGGACAGAGGCAAAAGGGAGTTCTACCAACATGGAGGCGAGGCGAGGCGAGAGGGTGGTGTGTCGAAAATTTCTTGCTAGAGACCTTGAGTTGGGGATTGTTTCGGCCCCTATTCGGAACTCGGTTCTTATATCCAGAAGCCTTAGGTGGCCACAAAATAAGGTTTAAAGTTCGCCGTATGCCAGGGCTGTCATACATCGACATCATGTTTACACTCGCTTTAGCCTTACATAAGACTGACCGGTGTTATCTTCTCACCACTATGCGAGCTCTGTAGCACAGCAAGGCCTTTCAGCAGAAAAATGAAACATTCACCGTAGTCAAAAGAACGCTACGATATCTCATTCATGTCACATGAAGTATTGTATACGGCTTTTGGTGGTTGATGATTTCTCTCTCATAAATCATCATAGCTCCGTACTTTCCGTAAAATCCTAAAACAAAGCTGTCCTATATAGGTAGCAAGGCCGCCAAGGCCTCCCAGGGGTATCATGGCCGGTTTTCATTCTTCTCCTTTTCCCCCGGTTTTCTTGCCCTCCGTTTCCCCAGGTTCGCCGACCAGAGATCCGTTTCGCTTGCAAGATATACCTACTCCCTCCTAAATACAAATCCCAAACGCCGGAGTTGATTCCGGACCCATGCTCTTCATGTCTCCCGATATAAGAGGGCCCCACGGAAACACTTCCTCGGGCCCTCTCGGGTTCTCCACGCGTTTTATCGTTACAAGTTAGTTGCGCCGGTTGCACTAGTCGATAATCGATGAGGGATGTCGAGTGTGTGTTCTAAGCGAATGAAACAGTCAAATTATGCTTCGCACAACATTCACTGCTACCTCGTTGCTGGTGATGGCGGGTAATATGGTGGGTAGACCCAGGACTGTTGTGCCGCGTAGGTCGGAGTAAGGGGCACGACGCTGATTGGAGGATATACAAATTCTACATGCCAGTTAGCGCCTTGGTTTCGGTAATCAAGTAATGCGAAAGAGGTTCCTTATACCGTTCTTGACATCCTCGTATCCTCCCCTATTACTGACGGAAACCGTAGCGGGTGAGCTGATGGAGCTCATGGCCGGTGTCAGGCTAGACCGATCCAGCACGGATGATGGCATGCTTGCCGCTGTCGCGACGTAGTTAGGCCCATAGTCGTCGGTGTCCCGAGAGCACGGTCTAGAAACGGTGGATGGTACCGGGCACGGCGCGCCTGTCTGCGGCCAAGCGTCACCCGAGTCGTTCATACATGAGTAATGCAGGCCTGCTGATCCGTGAGGGCCCTGATATTCTGGTACAGACGGGATAGACGGGGGCGTCCGAGAGCATGTCCCTTGGAACGCCGTCTGATACAGGTTGCCACTGCTGCCGCGATGCAAGCCGAAGGCTTCCCTCAGGCGACGAATCTCATCCTCTAGCGCTTTGTTCTTCATCAGCAGGTCCTGAATAAGGATTTCCCGGGTGTGTCCGCTTCGAAACTCCTCGACCTGCCGCTCGAGGCTTTCTATGTGCTCCTTTGTGCGCTGCCGGATGGCCCGCTGCGCCTCCCGGTCGTTGGCTCGCTTCCGGGCGAGCTGTTGAGGAGAGAGCGTAGATACGCTTCTGGTGCCTGCGGTCCACCCACGTCAGACCTAGTCCACCACACCGTGAGAACTCACGTGCCGCTTACCCTTCCGCTTGCCGCCTCTGCCTGTATCTGCCGGGGTTTTGTTCATGTTGGTAGTTGACTCTGGACTCGAGATGACCGACGAACTATTTATTGAGTCAACAATGAGAGGAGTAGTGTGGACCATAATTAATTGTGAGGTTATAGTGTTGGCATATGTCAGTTGGGGAAGCTACATTGGAGTTGACTTGGCAAGAGACTCCGGAACGCAATTGTAGCGCACTTGCCGAAAGGGGGCCGGATATGCTATATATTCCCTCGATATGATGAAATGCGGCCATAAACCCGGTTTATTCATCCCATATTATCAGCAAGTCCAGATGATCATTTAACAGATGTCAGGGGCTTCCCTGCATCCTCCGGGGAACAGGGGACACATGCAGGAGGACATTGGTACTACTTGATGAGATTTCTACCACCACTAACGCGGCTATGTCTAGTTTCTTTACTGCCCATCTCAACGGCGTACAAGTAACTTGACGAAGCGCACGCCATTTTGGTAGCGCCACAGTGCCTGTCTAGTTTCGTGAGATCGGCCAGACCTGACGAAAAGACCCACCTATGGGCAGCATACGTAGTGACCCCATAGATTCCAGTGCGGAGACGGCCCATCCCCTCTGATTTGCGAACCAGCCGTCAACGCGCTCCCATGGTAGCAGCCTCGATTCACTTGGCCCTTTGCTAGTTCGAATCTATATTGGTCCGTCATGTGCTGTGGCTCGCGGTCATTGAGGGCTGGTTGGGATGGTTGCTAAATAGACTTTGCGCTAGTGTTTAGAGAGATCAATGGAGACCCGTGGCCTCTGTATCTTGGCAGTCCGCCCTTTTAGCCTTAGCTGTCTTATCAACACCATGGCAAGATACGAAGTCCTACAAAAGAACGCAGTTTCCCTCCATTACGGGTACTTTAGTTTCACGTAAATCCGTAGAGAAAACATAAAGTATTCGATGTTATTGTAAAAAGCATGCTGAGCCTTGTGTCACCGTGCCTTGTCCCCGCTGCATTCCCTCGGCATCGAGGTTATTAAGCCAATGTACTAGTCCTACTACTCATCAATCGCTATATCATCGATGAGACTCTTTTGATCTTTAGCTCAACAGCGAGAAGGGTTAATGATGCTGCCGAATTCGAGAATCCATATGTGCGCTATCCATGTCGGACAGGCTGACGGGTCGTTCGCCAGTTACCAACATGTCTAATGGTATGGAGGTACGTGATGCGCCACCAGCCACTCGAAACAGCCGAAGCGCAACTAGATGCGCCGCAGTCCAAAGAATTCTCCGAACTTATATACCGAGAGACAGGATTCAAGCGCCAAGAGATGCGTTGGCCGTAGGGGTATACGGCCATGCAGACAAAACGGTCGATATAAGTCTTACTTACAGCGGGAAGATTACAGGGAGATGTTTGAAGGTAATCTGAAGGTGAGATTGATTACATTGCAGCAAAGCATGGGGCTGTTTTTGTAACGTAGGTTTATGTAGTCGACGTCGACTGAAGCCATTTATTACTTAATTTACGGGAAGGGGGGTGGCCTGTCAAAGAGTCGCATTGTAGGAGACTGAATGCCGGAAGTATCTGCAGAGAACACGGGGGGAACAAAACAGCATGGATGGAATGATAACAATCAAGTGGTATACGATAGTTGAACCCTTCGTCATCTGATAATGAATGTACCTTCCGGGGCGACCCTCTACGCCATCAACATACGTGGTGTTGGAATGACTGTGTCCATGCCGGGTAATGCCATTGGGCCGAACTAGTTATGCATATACGGAACACTCTTGTCTAGTGGCTGCAGGAGCATACAGTAAGTTGTCTGAGGCGTCTTAGGCGAATATCGTAAATCCCGTTGCCCGTACGCTGGTCGATGTTGTGCCATTGCAGATTGTTGGCCTAATAGCAGAGTTCAGCACTGAAAAACCAAGTACCAACCATAACGCCTTCTTCCCTCGATGTCAATGCATAGGTATTAAAGCCTATTATGTGCATGCACGCGTGTACCTCGCCGAGCCTTCACCTCCAAGCTACATAGAGTTGGGACGATAATCTTAAACCTTAGTGCATAAATATAGCTCGAATACGTCAAAAGTTGTAAGTGCTGCCCAATGTTTAGGAGTTCCGTCAGGTGGTCTAGTAGTAAGGATGCTGTTCTGGTTAATTTGGTTAATTAGGTAAAGTCAAACCTTGAACTTTAGTTCAAATACCCCTAAACGCACTATATGGTTGGTTCCTGCGAGGCATCAGCCAAATCCAACTCTCCCCTCAGCCCTATCAAGCGCGACAGGGTCTAGAAGAGTCTGGCGTAGGTTGTTGAGAAGTATCATTTTTAATCCCCATTCCTTGGGGTATGCTTCCTGGCTTACCATAGGAAAGAGGCCAGGCTACCATGTCACGGATGCATTCAGTTTGATATCTGTTCACGCCGATATACATGTCCAGTCTTCTGACACTTGTTGATAATACTTCTCTACCCATTGCGGGTTCTGGAATCTCCCGAAACCAAGCGATGACAACTCTCCTCATGCGATTTCAGGGTTGGAATCCTTGACAGCCTCGACGAGTTCCTCCATTCCACCAACCTGCGTCGGCCCAGCCTCACCGGACGGAGGAAGAGCCCACTCAGGAAGCGGGCTAACGTAGCTCCAACTACCTCCAGCATCTTCATAGCGGAGACTATGTAGCCAGAGCGTGAGCTCATGGTCTCCCGGGTCGGTGTAAAGAGGAGTATCGCAAACTGAGCAGAGCTCACCAGACATCTTTTCAGCTTTCTTTTTGTAATACTGATCAACCATCTCGTCGTAGTAGGCTACGGCATCCGCGACTTCCTCTTTACCCATCCGGTTGAGCCTAGTGATGATATCCTCGTCGGTATTCTCGCTAGCTTCGGGGTCGTTGTATCCCAGCTTGATCCCCCAAACTCGCTGGTTGGCATAGATGGGGTCGTTTTGAATGGGATACCCTAGATGCTGAAGGTGTACTCTGATCTGATGCGTCCTTCCTGTCACCGGTAGACACCGCACAATGGAATAGCCTTCTTTGCGCAGCCAGGGCTTGCCGTCCTCTTCCGCAAGGACCTCGGCTGTCCTGTCCGCTCCGATCGCGGGGACCTGATCGGGTTGCCGCGGAGGATAGTACGCGAGCTTCTTGAATACTGTCTTGGCAGTCTTGCCGTTCGCTCTAACCCTGTTCAAACCGAGCTTAGGTGATATTTGCAGTATAGGTTCATTGCACACGACCTCGCCATCAGGGAAGTCACCGATGACTCTTGCAATATACTCTTTCCGCACACTTCTTTGGGCAATTTGGGCGCTTAGGCGGTCTGCTGCCTTGGGGTGTTTGGCAATGAACATGATACCGCTAGTCAAGCGATCCAGTCTGTTGCACGGATAAGCGATCCAGTCAGGCCCCCTCTCTGCTTTCATGATCTCGACGACCGAGTTGAAATTGTACCGCCCGGCGGGATGAACAGGCATCCCAGAAGGCTTGATAATTACAATAGTGTCGTTATCCTCATGGAGAACCCTAACCGGTTCGGCTGTGACGGGTGGCTCGTGACGGTGAATAGTATGGGACACAAGCTCGCCGTTCTTCAGGATGTGGTCCGGCGACGTTTGCTTCCCGTTGATGCAGATCTTACCCGTTTCCATGGCATCTCTGTAGTATGCTAAGGGGCGGTCTCTGAACTCGCTCTCGAATACGTCAATAAGCTTCCTCCCTCTCCAGCGCTCTTTCACCCAAGTGTTGTATGTGTAGTGGTAAGGAGCAACACGCCGTAAACCATCCTCAATGATATAGGGCCGTGGCCAAATATCACCGCAAGGTGTGATGAATGTTGAGAGATCCTTCTTTTTTGCTTTCCCGCTGAGGTTCACACCTTTCGGATCAATGACTGGGAGTTTCTCCATGTCAGATTGAGGAGGAGAAGCTGGGGATGGTGCCGAAGGCGTCGCCGCCCCTGCGACTTGATTCATGAGAGGCTGAAAAGTTCTCTGAGCCCGCGTCAGCAAGGCGTGAAGGCCAGATGAAGTTGCCAGTTTCAGCTCTCAAAATAAACCCGTTTTCTCTATTGAAGTCCGAAGAACAGGAGTATGCAAGCTATATGCCTTAAGAGCAATGCAATTTTGTAGGGTAACGGAGTAGATCCCTTGTCATTAGGTAAGTAGTGTGCACGAAAATATTGCGCTCGCGCCAGCGCTTGTACCTATGGTGCATGTGAATAAGTACATATGAATAAGTGCATATGAATAAGTGCATATGAATAAGTGCATGAGGGCATGGAGATAGATACCAAGGTACATACATACATCCTAGGTGGTAGTAAACCGCGGAATACAGTACGCAGGAGCAATTTTTTGTTAGCTCCCTCCACTAGGTCCTGTGCGTCGATGTTCCGTTATGCTTAGCACTATCGGGAACCGCTTAAAGTCGGTTTAGAAACAAGTCGTTTATGTACATGTCATAAAATTTCTCTCTCCTCGGCTGCGAATTGAGCAGAGCAGTAACTGGTTAGTGCAATTCTGGTCCGTGCAGCTATAAAACGGGGTGTTTAAATCTGATTAAGTTATTGGAAACTGGTATTTAATGGAACAGACATCTATTTTAGGTTAGCGCTGTAACCGCTCTGGTTACTGCTTTGCTCAATTCGTGGCCGAGGAGATGGGACTCTACGGTTTAACCTCCCGTGGCAACAAACTGGGGCCTGGGAGGCACCTAAAAGAAGAGCCACTCTATTCCGGCTATATTTTTCCTGCCACCCTTGGCAGCTGCCCACATCCGTATAAGTTGTATGAGACTCACCTATGCCACCCCACATCCAAATGGTAAAGGTTCCAGGTGCAATATCCAATCAAATCAACATTTTCCCAACATCGCGATTTCTCATCGCAGTTACTTGCAGTACGCGCTGCAAAACCGTAACGCGTTGATAAAGCCGGAGACGAAGCTTTAAACATCCAAAGTTTACGGCTACCATAATATTGACGATATCTTTAAAAAATTAAAGGTCAGGAAGGTTAAGAAGGGTAAAAAGGTCAGGAAGGATAGGGAAAGTTAGGAAGGTTGGGGAGGTTAAAAAGGTTAGAGAGGTTAAGGAGGTCAAGGAAACTAGGGAGGTTTAAAATTACTTAAACTAACGGAAGATTAATTAATTTCCCCCATATATTCTTAAGTACGTCGCATTTTATATAATATTACAGCGAAACAGATATGTTGTTGTAATGCTAGTATTAATTAAAAGCGTTGCAAAATACATATAATATTAAGTGTACGGAATTGTTGCAGGTATTAAGGGGCATAGCTGGGCAACTTACAAGCGACTCGGAAGCTGACAGCTGTCAAGGTGCCCAGGGAAAATAAAATATAGCCGGAATACGGTGGCTCTAAAAGAAATTACCCCTTGAGCTGTATTTCCTTGTCCCGGAATGCTCCTATGCATGGACCACATGGTTGAAATTCCCGAACCCCTGGAGGCGAAGCTGTGAACTTCCTGTCGGGGATCTGGATATCCTTAAGCAGCTAGCGTCTACTGCAGTACGACTCGATCAAACTCCAACCACAATAAATCCCAGCTCTATGGATTCTGCTTACTTACATACACTTTTGGTTATTCGTTCTGACACGCAGAGCGCACTATCTCCGAATAAAACCACAGGACGTAGCAAAACAGGCGCTCTAGCTACGTATCGCAGTCCCCATTTCAAATATGCCACCGCCATCCACATCGCTCAAGGCGCGGAAAAGGAAAGATTATCCATATATGCTTGAGTATCGTACGCGATGGTGAGTCCCATCGGTCACCCAGACGTATTCAGTTCATCGTGATCTCACTTACCCCCAGGGCAGACAATGACATGTACGATCACATGAATAACTCGGTGTACAATCTCCTGTAGGTCAGGCCATATGCCTTTTGCCCTAGTTGAAGCGCGAACTCATCATGCGACAGTTTCGACTCCGTCATTAACGCTTACCTGATTGAGCATTGTGGCCTTCATCCTCCTTCCTCGACGGAGCACCCGCTAATGGCCCATACCCACTGTGATTACTTTTCAGCCATTTCATACCCGAAGGTGGTCGAGTTAGGCTTGCGCGTCAACAGGCTGGGCAGGTCTAGTGTGACCTACGAGGTTGCGCTGTTCGAGAAAGGTGTTGAAGCAGTGAAAGCTGTTGGCGAGTTCGTGCATGTGTTTATCAACCGCGCAACTCAGAGACCGAAAGTGGACGGAATGAGCAGCCAGCTAAGAGAAGGTCTCGAACGCCTGCTCGTTCAGCGCGATTCTAGCAAGCTATAAGGCAGAGGTTTCGCATTGTACAGTCACGTACGACCCTGATGATCTATCTCTATTGGAACTCGAGCTTTTGGCGCGACCCATCCTGTTCTCCGCTCTTCAACATCTTCTCCAGTAGTTCAAGGTCGGCCAGGGCCTGCTCTGGAGATTGTTCTAGATTCGGCTTCCCAGTCGCTACCGCTTCAGCCCATGCTTGCAACTCGCTCTCCACCCCGTTGCTTCTCACGAAGGTCTTCTCCTCGGTCGTGGCGCTGTCGCCAATGCCACGGACCGTGACAACCTTTGAGCCTTCCGCCTTGACCACACCCTGCTCACAGGCGATATGGAATTCAAAAGCCTGCATGAGAGTTCCGACGGAAGTGATATATGAGCCCACCGCCCCGGACTTTGTTTTCATGATGGCGTTAATGGAATCCACCGGCGGTAGATGGCATGATACTAAGGAGGTTTCGGCGACTAAGCTCTCCACGGCGTTCTCCTCGCCTAGCAGCTTTCGTAAGGCTGCCGTAAAATGTACGCCGGCATCGAGAAGAAACCCGCCCTGATATTCAGGCTTCTTTCGCCAGGCTGTCTGGTAGTACTTGTTGCTCTGCTCCATCATTGAATTCATCCTCACGACGAAGCCGGTCACCTTGCCAAGTCTCTTGACCTCCTCAGCACCGTACTTCCAACCTTCGATGAAGCGGTAGTTCTCTGCAATAGATAAGGTTGCCTTAGTCTCAGCCGAGACCTTCTTATAGTAGCCAATGAGCTTCAGAGCACTAGCCACATCCGGCGCGATTGGCTTTTCAGCCAAGACATGTTTACCGGCAGCTAGAGCCTAACAATTCGTCAGAAGCCATATCCAATACCAGACGGTGAGTCCTACTTACCTTCTCGATGAACTTCGGCTGGTCCACAATTGGCAGGGCAATGATCAAGCCCTGGATGTCTGACCGCTTCAGAATGTCATCGTAGGAATTCCCCTCACCGGAGTCGTCTGAATATAGCTCTACCGATGAAGAGTAGTCGCGTGGTACGAGCTTGGCTGCATCTTGCGCAGACCTCAGCGAGCGCGACCAGATGGCCTTAATGGCTAGATGACGACAGCTCAACAACCCAGGCTGTTGGCCGAGAGTTAGCGGTGGGTGCGAAAGGACAGTCAAGGCTCAAAACGGAAAACATATCATGTGAAATCTCCCAGCATAAGAAGCTCCAAGGCTGGGTTAGAGCTTAGACGAAACCGTACCACGTGTTGCTCCTTCACAAAGATGCCGCTCCCAATGATCGCGATGCCGATTTGTGCCATCTTCACGGTGACTTCGGATCGAGCAGTGAGCTCTTGGCTTCAAAGAAACCTTCTTTCTCCGGTATCGAATTTGCGAGCGGAGCCGAGTGTAGGTACAGCAGATCCTGGACCGGGCGAACTTTGAGGTAACGTTCCGCGGCTGGGTCACAAGCCCGGTTGATATCTAGGGTAATGCGCGTTTCTCTACCAAGTACCTTAACCCCTCTCTGTGGATTGTCCCCCACTTTGGAGACGCGCCATGCCGTCATGGGAGCGGGACAATATATTTCGGTTGTAGAATCCTAGGTCAGTAACTCCGTAAGGATACAATAGGTACAACATCTGCGTGAACCAGCGTTCGCCCATCATCTGCGGCGGGGCTTGCAGTTGTACATTGAACTGGATTTGGCAATCCGTTCGGGATGGCCCGCGATTATCGGAAAATTTCGACTGCCCCACCCTACAAGATATCCTCCCTTATCGTGCGATACGGTATCAGCGATACCTTGATGGTGTTGAGGTTATCACCGGAAGAACCCCGACACTGACCCTGAGGAACAACCGGGAACGGAGAGATAGAACCTGTATACAAATACCTAAAGCTAAGGATGAACTGTGTTTTCGAGTGAACAGTATCCCTTAAACTTGCCTCTGCATCTACCAGTATGCAGTAGTTGACGCTTATCTAGCTGGACATTTAACTCGGACATGCTGAAACTATATGTTACCAAAAGTCTTAACGAGGAGCCTTCATATTGCACCACACTTAGACAGAACTCGCGATGATTGGAAACGCTACGCACTGAAACGCCCTTGTCTACGACAATTATAATGTTCCGTCTCCTCGGCGATACTCTCACCTAGGCATTACGTTGAAATGTATATTATCATCGCCAGCGAGGGTGTGTAGCTGTGAACTGAGTATCATAATTCCAACCAAAACTCCGCTACCCGTCCGTAACTAACCCTGGTCCTTCGCTTAAAATCATACCGGTATCGCTAAGTGATGTCAAAGTGTAACTTGTTCTAGGGAATCTATACGATTTCCCTCGTATTCTGTTGAGGCCCCATATCAGGTTTCGGTGGGTAAGAGCCCGTGGCTGGCATGCCTCCACTAGGTCCGTTATACTCAACAGTCGTAGCTGTGACTGTATACGCCTCAGTAGCTCCTGGCCGGCGCCAGGGCTCCAAGTCGTAACCACCACCCTCGGACGAGCCTTCCTTATCCTTGCCGTATTTCTTCTGCAGCAATCTCTTCGTCACGAGGACGAGTACGATGACGGGGAAGACGAACAATACGATGCCCATCAGCACGTAGTTGTTCTTCGGCGATCTAGCTAAAGTGAACCCCCTAAAGCGGAGATGAGCAAGACTACCCCGTGATACGGGGACGGTAAGGAAAACTCACGTGAATCCGTTGGCGACACCCAAGATGATGGCAAGACGCCCTAGCCAGACGTGGATGGGGGCCATTTTTGTGGTCTGCTGTGTCTTCTTGTACACGCGGTGGTGCATGAACCCGAGGGCGAACTGAATGACGACGAAGACGAGCACCAGGATTCCGATCACCTGGTGCGCTGTGTTGAAATTCTTGGACTGCGGAATATGCCTTGTTAGTTCCTGTGTCCCGTCCGTCGACCTAGTATCTCGACACTCACCCTATTATAGACACCGCTGATTTTGATTCCGAGTCCAAACCCGATAAAGACCAAGAACAGAGCGATGGCCTGGTTGATGGCATGCCAGCGGACCCAGTTGCCGAGTCGAAGAACCAGGATGCCGAACGGATACAACCCAGCAAAGCAGAACACCATGACGATAGCGTGCAACATGGCCCATTTGTCCTTGTATTGGAACACGGACGTCTCCAGCAAGGCACTAATTGATTCGCTCTCAAGCGACGCCTCAATGGTAGGAACACCGGCTGGGCCAGTCGCGTTTACCATATCCATTTTGAAAGAGCCGTAATTATAATGCATTCGCAGGGAGTACTCCGCATCATCAGTGCCGATCTCGCCCACCTCTCCCGTAGCGTACAGCATGTGCTGTGCCTTGCTTTCGACATCAACTCTGCCATTCGACCAGGAGCGGCAGTTGGAGCACCGCCCGTTATAGACAAGGGTGCTGCCATTCACGAGGCCCGTCCCGGGCAGCGCTTCCACTTGGATGTCGGGCGAATAGACCGGTTCAGAATGGCCGTCCGAAATCCGAGGCGACAGAGTAACGTTTTCCCCAGACGACGACGAATATATCATCAGCATCAGCGATCCGGCCATCATGTCCGAGCCTAGCCCGATTGCGCCCCAGCTGACGCTGACGGGCATCTGGATGGAGAAGTAGAGATCTTGTGAGGAATTGCTGGGGACATTGAGCGCGAACGCTAGGTCTCGGACTGGCGAGAAGAAGACTGCCGCCGCCGTCTTGTTTGACGTCGTGTCTGTGCTTTGAGCATGTAGTGGATTTATGCAGAGCGATGCTGACCACGGTCAGCTATTGCTTGGTTCGTTCGAGTTTATCGAGACATAACATAACAATCCACGAAGAATAAACAACGAGGAGAGTGCAAGATAAGGTCCAACTTACTGGAGGCTGCGACCGTCGCGAGCCGGACACGGTTGAAGTACACCATTATGCCAGGCAATGAAGCAAAGGAAATCGATTAATGCCCCAGTGTCGTTAAGGAGACGTGAGACCTGATATCATAAAAGGGACATTACCGTAAGCTATCACCACAGTCCAGCAGCGTGACGGGATAAGACTCGGCGACTTGACAAACCTCCCCCTCTGGCAGGTCTGGTCCCTTTATTTAATCGAGCATGTCCATCCTCAAGGACGCACGGAACTGCGGCAAGCAGGTCTCTGGGTCCGGCACGTATATACCCGCCCGCGGCGGCAATTAGGGGAACATTTTGAAAGTCCGCGCCAACTGATTGGGCGGCACCGACGAGCTCTGAGTATACGCCCCTTTTGATTGGCTGCTGTGAACCATTTGATGGCGCTGATAACCGCCGAGGACCCCTGTCGCGAGGACCCCATGTGCGGCGCTTCTTGGCGGCTTTAAATAGCTTGCATCTTCTTGCTCATAGGCTCAAAGACTTGGAACGTATACGATCTAAAACTGAGGGTAGGGATTACAACCCACAAACAGCAATGTATTGGCGGCATGCGATGTCTGAATACCGATTGTAAGACTGTGTACGCTAAATCGCAGACAATGAGGGATGGCCTTAGCGTAAAGGAGGTGGAGGGGAGGGAGAGCAGAGCGACCAAAATCTGATAACAATAAAGACCAGGCGATGGCACCATCTCACCGCAGGCGATAGTTATCTTAGTAGCTTGACCATAGGCTGGCCGTTTCATGCTGCCTTTTAACTTCATGATGCTTTAGACATATCTATCACACGGTTCTTAGGGATCGTCCTGTTGCCAATAGTTCAGCCTCGTCGTACTATACGAATCCGGCCTGGACCGGCTACAGTTAGCTATAAGGTGGCAAACAATATATCTTCGAACTGAGGTCGCGAACTCTATGCGCCCACATGAGTGCTCATCTCCGGCAGATCCCCAGGAATATAGTTCAAGCGAATATGTAGCAAGTCAGATTTCAAGTATTTTATATATTCACTGTCTACCAGCCCAGGGATCTCGTTTGCTTGTTTTCTATTTGTAATCCCAGGATATCTAAGGAAAGGCTTGCTAATTACCGATACCTACCCATGTAATGTCATAGCTGACTAGAGTGACTCTTTCGAAGAGCTAGTATCTATACAACTGCCTATAAGCGCACAGCCATACTTACGTATATTGTTTTTTCTACCTACTTTTTACTAATCTCCCTGCCCAAATTACGTACCTAGAGCGTCTTTCTACATAGTCTGCAGTTATCCTTCGATATCCTTCATGAGCCATTGTAGGACCATGCCAGAAGATCCGGCGCTCAAACTATGTTGGTTCAAGCGTCTTATACGGTATATACGGGTGTTCTCGCAAGTATCTGTCAGGTGCTAATCATGGTGTGGTGGTTTCGCAGGGGTTAATGCCTAACCGGAAACCTATGCCTAAAGTAGCTGAAAACCCAATTACCAGAGCGGCTGGTCTTGATGGACTATTCAGTCCTTACTGATTCCTGGGACAACATCCGTTGAAGACAGTCGAAATGTCACTACGATTCAAGACCAATGGAAGTGCCGACGGCCAACCGACATTCTGTATGGATGGCAGGAGAAGCCCAATTATCCGTTATAGTCGAGTCGCTCACAGCGCCCTACCTATATTCCATAGCCTCCATATCTCTAGAATGAGAAGTCGATTCAGACTCCGAATGGTTATAAGTCTATTATCCTCATGTAGGTGAACCATTTCCTATCACTAGTCTAGCATCTATCACCTGCCTGCCTCTATCAGTCACACCAATATATATTGGCGCCCCAACTATTACGGCCGGAACATGAACATACAGACACAGTAGCTAAACAATCGTCAGCCTTGCCTAGCCTCTTTTCCTCTCCTATCTTGTACCTACAGAAGGATCCGAAACCCCGGACGCTTACAGAACCCGCCATTGGCTCTCGCATCCGACGGAGGTCGTAGGTCGATATCCAGGGGTTGCTGTTGTGGTCTGTGCTTCATCCCAAACAAAGAGTCTCTTTGTCTGTATGAAGAATTTGTTTCCTTTAGGCAGTCGCTTCCAGATACAGCTATGTCATGTGATTGCCGGACATAAGGCGTGTATGATCATGATTATATCGTAGCCGCAGTGATGGTTATGCAGCTGTTAGGGTTGCGGAGTGGTCAAAGCCCTGGTTACCTAAAGGCAACGCAGACTCCTGAGACATCAGGCGTTGCTTTTCGAATACTTAAGGCGGCCTCTTCCTTCTTCGAAGCGTCCTGCTTTCTTCACCCGAACAACTTCGGACGCTGACTTTCGACCTTCAACAACCCTCAGTGAGTAGTCGTGCAGAAAATCCCTCTTCCTTCTTCATCTTCAGTCGCGATTCATCCTTCTGGGTAACTTCACGATCATCTGCAATCGCTTTACTTATTTTCTCTACTCTCTCTGATCACACTGCACCGGCTCCATCAGTGATCATCCACACTTGGATCGTTGTGGCTTCCTCATCCCTCACTACCCTCGCCACGCTTCTATCCCTTAGGTAATCCACCTGCCCCGAGAGAACTCTTTTCTTTTCGCGGGCTGATTGTATTATAGTTGACATCACAACTACTGCCGCGGCACCAACTCGATCATCGGATCAGTTGCCAAAGATCGCTACGAACATCTTCAGTCCACCCCTCTGTGCATCAAGCCCGCTTCTCATTGATTATTTCCTGGTCCCAGCACAAACCAGAATGCCACGAGCTACTCAGAAGGCTAAGAAGGCCAAGGTTGATCCCGAAGATACCGTAAGTTTGGGCGAGGCCAGGAGGCAGTTCCGGGTTGAGAAGGAGGGGCGCCTCCTCGCATCCGTACAGACCATGGACCACCTATTCGCTCGGGTCCGAGGGGTTGGCGATACAGAGCCCCAAGGCCCACAGCTATGGTGGGATGATGTCGGGTTCTGGAATAGATCACGCGTCCAGCACTGGAATAAGCATGCTCCCGAGGGCGTAAGACCATCATCAGCGGCTAGGGGAACGTCGTACCAGAAAACCCGCGAAACTCCCACGAAGCAGCGATGGATTTATGACGGGGAATATCTGGAGTCTTCGCCCCAAATCCGAGGCTCCGTCAATGTTCGACAAACCTACCTAAGGGACAGGTCCAATTCTCTTCGTCAGTCGTCCCGGCCCAGCGTACGCAATTCTTACGATGGCGAGTACGGATTGGCGAGGCGCCATCTTCCTCATCGTCGGTCCACCAATGTCCATGAGTCGAGTGGAGAGGCGGAGGTAGAGGCAGCTGCCACCCCGTCTCCCTCCACCAAATATGAAATCTCCCAGCAAACCCTGAGCGATGATTTTCACCTTTCCCGACCGCACTCTGGGGCACCGGAGGTAGAGGGCGAACAGGCCCAGCCGGTGCTGGCTGTTTTGCGTACGACTACACGGCTCTATCAAGTCCACCGAGTTCCACCTACACAGTCTCGCGGTTCGGCTCACTGGCGAGACTATGACTCCGAGCAGGCAGCCAAGCCGCCTTACTCCGCCTCGCAACGTACCGGTACTCGGGAATACAGCCGCGCGGAGTCCACCAGCGAAAGTCGGCTGACCCAAGGAAGCACCATGCCAGACTTCGACCAGCGACGTCGCTATCAAAGCAGCAAGCCGCACGGTTGGGATGAAGATTGGGTTGCAGAAACCACGGATGACGAGGCTAATCGTCCGCAGCATGAATCGAGTACCTCTGTGCCCCGTTACTCGTACGGAAATCAGGCACAACCTACAGGAGTGAAGAGGGCACACAGCTGGGATGATGATGAAAGAGAAATACGCGAGGACGACGCAATCAATGATGGAGACGACGGTATTGAGACCCCGGCCTATTCTAGAGGCGCGTTCGCTAGCAGGAAGAGATTGCGCTTGTCTTGGCGCTACTAAACAGATGAGGGTTGTCTATGTCAAGGAAGAGACCGTCAAGAAGTCATCAGTCGTGCTGTCATAACAAGCGATGTCGAGACAGTAGCTGGCTTAGGCGGTAACTTACATATTGGAGAGGATTACGTCTTTACCTGTTGTTGCTTGTAAGTCAAAGTCGCCTTCTTGTACGGTGAAGTTATTCTAACAAGCATCAGAATGAGACTAGTATGTGGCCCAAGTCAGGGGTCACAATTCGTGATTTAGAACGAGCTACAGAACCTGGACGGCGGAAGGGATGATGAGAGAGTTATGGTTTTTGAGAGACACCGAAGAAGTAATGCCGGTTGTCAGGACACAGGATGCGGGTTGGGCAGAAGTGCGGAGCCTGCCGTGAGCATTGTAATTACATGCGGTTACCTTGTACGGCGCATGGAGGTTACTATACGGGTGTTAATGGGCAAAAGCATGCAGAGTAGCCTCTTAAGGATACGCAGAAGGTGTTATATGAACACATATGATCCCGGCGAAGAGGTTGAGATATGATGACTGCACCCCTTGCACGGACGAGATCCGGCTACTTCCTGTTCAGTGGCTCAGAGAAAGCTGCAAAAGTCTCGGTAATCAGCCCTCGTCACTGGGTTGAAGCATCATATACCGTAGGCCGTAGTCAAATCATTTCGTATAGATCGTGTATTCGCATCACGATATCGGACGCTCCTATAGTAGAGGTAGGTTGCTGTATCACTCCGTAGCGTTCAGGGGCTGGGCGGTTGGTATATACTCGGGGCTCACTGGAGGACCTTGATGGACACCCTGTTGGCCACCTTTCCTATTCCGAACCCACAACACTAATAATAGTCGATATTGACAGAACGGATTGAGTGTCCACCTGTTTAGGCCGAGAGGTGCCGCGATCGTTACGTTGACGGCTGTGCCTGCATTAGCTTGAGGAACTGTGTGTGTCAAATAGAGCCGCATCTGCGCCGGAGGGTCTTGATATATAACCTCCTACGACATCACTCGAGCAAACCGAGCCATTCTCCTACCTACGCTGTGAGCAATCAGGCATACATTGAGTCGTTTGCAGAATATAGCGCGACATGATGCGCTGGTTCAGCATTCCCATTTAAACGACACTTGTCTATTTGGGCTTGGGCAGTGTGCTAATTACACCAATCCTCCCCCTAGCTACGGCCCATCAAGTTGCGTTCTCATGTCATCATGTATCAAGAGTCGCTAACCTGCTAGAGACCATATTCCTATGTCGCTTCCTTGTTGCGCCAGAGCCCCTACTCGGGCATATGCGTGAAGGGCTTAGCGAGTTGCTCCTGACAGAAGGGCAGCTTGCCGACGGTCCAGATCTCGGTGTCCTATACGCACACAGGCATTGGTGTCAGTCAATCTGTCGGTCGCATCACCGTGTAGGCATAGGTTCGGCTTCAGTCAGGCAGGGCAGGGCTATGAGTTGTTGGGGGCCATCGACTCACGGGCTTCAGCTTCTTCTTGTCCTCGCTGCTGAGGGTGCCGCCCTTGAGGGCGATGATGGGCGGCGCGGCTTCGGGGTCGTGGGCGATGGGCGAGCCGCACTCGGGGCAGAAGATGCGGTGCACGGCTTTGCCCGAGCTGCCCTTTCCGGCATACGACTTAGTGGTACCCGTGATGGTCAGCTTGTCCTTGGGCACCACCACCACGAGCGAGTACGTCGACCCCGTCTGCCGCTGGCAGTCGTCGCAGTGGTCGTACCCCACGATGAGTGGGTCCGCGTCCACCGTGTACTTGACGGCGCCGCAGAGGCAGTGGCCGGAGAGACCCATGGTGGTTGTTTTGCGGTTCGGTTTAGGTTTACTTCGGCGGAGGTGGAAAGGCGCTTTGGTGTGTGGTGCGGAGTTGGCTTATTGGTGGGCTGTGCTATCCGATTCGTGATAGGGGGACGTTCGGTATGGGGAGGTCGAGAGAGACTGAGGACTTCCGGGAAGAGAATCTAGCGGCCTGATGGGAACCAGGACGACCTTTATACGTAAGCTACGGACCAGGAGGGTCAGCCTATATTCCAGAGAGGAGAAGCAAGGAAGGGGGATGGACAATTTGATCGCATGCATAAGCTAACCGGGCGGAGAGCGACTGCCGACGAGAGATTCCCCAATCAAAGACAGAGCTAGATCTAGATTCCTAATCTATGTGTCAAACGTCGAGTGTCTTCTCTCTTTCCCCTCATCTGTCAGTCCCCTTGTGTATGCTTGCTCGACTGGTTTCCCTTCAGCCCGTAACCCGCAAAAGAAGCATTCTAGTCTCAGGTATGATGGAATATGGCTCGCTGTCCTACTTTTTACATATTCCCGTATCTCTGTGCCTCTTCTTCTATGGCGGGGTCGGAACAGCTCTCTGGTGGGGTTACGGCCGCTCCTACGTCAAGCATTTAGTTGGTTACAGATACTAGGCTACTCGTGCCCTACGTAACGAGTTGTCTTTTCTCAAGTCATGATAAACATGAATGCCATTGGGGATTGGCAGGGTAAGCTAACATTACATTATTAGATATATAAGACGGCGATACAACCCCGTTCTGCTACTATTCTAGCTTGAATATTACTGGAGATAACTCTGGCTGTTCGAAGTTAATCATCGAAGCAGGCCTGCTCAGCGACATGTCCCCGGTCCACAGGCATGAGCCAAGATCTCACGCTAGCTATCCAAGGTATTTGTCAATGATCCCTGTTGGAGATCCGCTACGCCGTCACCGTCTACGGGGCACCCCTAGCTAACGGCGCTAATCTCCTAGATACAGTAGGTGCCGGAGTGAATATGAATGACTTCTGGGAGGGTGATGAATATCAAGTATTTGGAATTGTGAAGGAGCTTTACTGACGGGGAAGTTATTTGAAGAGCTCGCGCGGCAACGGAATTTCTGGTGCCGAACAAGGGGCTTGGGGCTTTTCCGGTCTATTAACACCGAACTGGCTTTGACACGCTACGTCCGTTTTTGAAGCATATTCGCTATGGCAAATCCCTAACCGTTCCAAAGTACCCCGTAACAGAATAAAATATGAAGCCGGACGGCGATAGAGAATCCAAGTGGGTTGTCGCCAAGGCTCCCCGGGAAGGCACCCACTTGACGAAATAAAATCAACTAGCCCACAATAAGCGCTATAGCCACACACCACCATATATAGCGTTATTGCAACACATTTTAACACTTTCTAGGG
>QJNV01000481.1:0-40505 GCA_004155935.1 Monosporascus sp. GIB2
TATAATAGATATAATAGATATAATAGATATAATAGATATAATAGATATAATAGATATAATAGATATAATAGATATAATAGATATAATAGATATAATAGATATAATAGATAAAATATATAAAAAGTAAGTAGTTATTATTTAAAGAATTTAAATTTTGGCATTTGATATGATATAATCGTGGTATACTTTAATATATAATTTTATTAGCAATAAATAGAAAAGTTGAAGACAGAAAACATAGTGTTTTTATCAATTATATCAGTAAGGCGTCCCGGTATTTTTACTTTTTCCTTAATAGTTTGCCATAACAGTCTGTAAAAGCGTGCGTTTTGGTGGGAGATAGGGAGCACGGATGACTCCGGCGCGTTAGTATGGGTATACCTGTACACTGCTCGACCGCATCCGAGCCTAGCTGCCGCGGCTAGGGAGGCTAAGCCGTCGGCTTTGCTGCCCATTAGACGCCACCCAGCACCCGAGTAATGTTGATAGTTGGCGCGTAACTTAGCGTACAAAATCCCAACCCCAGGCTGACAAAAACCGAAGTCTGGATGTGGACATTGGCATCATCAATTGCGGTCCCGAGGTGTTGTTGCGAACACGTTTCAATCAAGTCCGTCGCTTTTAGCCAAGTAGCAATATGGGAGATCCTTGGCATCTAGCGCCTTTTCTTCCACTTCAAGAATCGCCTATCTCGTAGAGCAAAGCAAAAGCCGCTGTAGATCTAGGGGGAAATGATTATAGCACGCACCTACCGGTCTCCTTATATCTTCAAAAATCCAACTTAGGAGCTCAAAGACTTGTATTAAAAGCCCCTTTCTTTATTTCAACATAAATTCGAAGTTCTCATTTAAGGCTATTGTTACATCGAGTGACCATGTATGTGCTTAGACTCACAGTACACTCAAGGCGAAAGTCTGCGCAAACCCACCGTCAGGCCCGCGGAGTTCAAAAGGCACCCTCATGTGGTCCATGGGAACGACCTTAACTGACCTCATCTGGTGATGGATCCCTAGCCCTTCTTGCATTAGAACGTAATGACCATTGCGCGTCCATAAATTCGTGAAACACTAGTTCAATAACACCACTCTCCTAAATCAACTTTGGACGAACTACCCACCACTTTTGGTCTTTCGATATACCAGCCCACGAAATAAACATAGACTCATGTCCAATGATATGAACAATTCGGAATTGGGGAGTCGGGTGCAGCGGAGTTCTGGTGACGCCCGGAGAAAAGATTTACCTTCGATGGCTGACCCCGGGCCGAGTGGATACCAGTTGTGGTGCACCCCTGAAAATACCCGCCAACCAATCGCGTGTTGGGCTGGACGCACAAAGCCCTTATAATTGAAAATAGTCAAACGACCCTTTATCAGCTTCTGATACGGGCTTGTGGTTTAGGTGAGTTGAAGCGGGAATCCGAATTCTTCTGGTCCTAGTAACTAACCTTGTGATAGTGGTATAATACTCCCTTAGCATGGGAGTGGTCCGGGGTTCGATTCCCCGCGAGTCCATCTTACGAGGTCAAACTCCTCCATTGTCCCATCTTTTTGGAAACTACCTTTGGGTTCATTTCTCTCCTCGCAGAGGATTTGCCTCTTTATCAAAGTAGTTAATATCTTAGCATTTTAGCGGAATGGCACCACGTAAGGGAAAAGCTCTGAGATCAACAGGCATGCTACGAGACGAGTTTATCAGCTCCCCTGGTCTTATGCTAGTCTGTTCTTTTACACTCTGTGTTTCTGCCACCAGTTAGGTAGACTGTTCTCAGCATATGACAAAGGGAGTCTGACGTTAATATCTGACATTGTGAATCCAGTTGGAGAGGCGGGTGCGTACTTATGCAAAGAGTCGAGCAGCATGCACTCACGAAACGTGACAAGCGACGGCTCTAGGACCCCCTTTCGTGGCTCCTCCATTGATAACGGCGGAACGCCCTTGTACCCAGACACACCCCATACTAATGGCGTATATGCCAGTGTGGCGAACCTCATTGTCCCACCCCCTCCCCCGGGGGCCAACTCTCAAGCACGTAAGGAGATCTAGCTTGTCCATCAGGATGATCCAGTGGACCGTTTCGTGACAAAGGCGTGTCTCTCTTGGGTGTTCAGAAACACCAGAAATTTTGTGACTAGAGGTCTTATCACATGTTGCCGAATCGCTCAATGATGCCAACGGAACAAAAGGGTCGTAGTTGTTAGATCTCATACCCAGTCTGCTTCCCCATATCCGATAACTGACTGACGCCTTCCCGTTCAGGAAGGCAGCGGTTGATGGTAAGTCAACGATTTTGACAGGCGCCTACAACTAATTTCTGCCGAAGACAAGATGAGAATTCTATTTAACTCACCTGGTAAGCGCTAACCGTAGTCCTTAGGAAGGATTCGAATTTTATACGGTGACTGGTCCTGAAACACTGGTAGCTCAAAGTAATGCTTCTACCTGTGTGATGTAGTGAACTTTACAAATTCATACGTTGTATTGAGTTTACTACCGAGAGTAACGGGTATGATATAGAAGGTCTAACTTGGGCTTCTTGCTGCCTTTGTTCCTTGTACGGAGATAACAGATCTGAAATATTTCACATATCTGTTTATATGTATCCGTTGTTGTTGTAAGGAACATGTTACTGCGATAAGGTGACCAAAGTTACTCCCTCCTAAGTAACCGGATGACTTGTGTCTGGTTCGTCGATCAGACCTGCACAAAATATTACCTGTGGTTGAATAATCAAGCACAATTATTTACCAGATCTATATGATTCACTTCCAATTCAGGTAGAGGGCCTCGAGATCCGTTAAGGGGCGTCGAGAGTCGTAAAGGGGCGTCGACTCAACCAGGTACGTCGAGATCCAAACAATCAAGCCGCTCCAGGCAACCAATCCTCTGACCACCTTCCTGACCTCTCAGACACCGTTTCAAGCAACTACGTCTTCATCTGCGTGGATCCGCTTTACACTTCTTCGTTTTCCATCCTCTCTAGTTTCCGGTCATCTCTAAATCTCCATGTACACCCACAACCACGTAACTCTCGTCATATCCAACACCAAGCCAAAGGCGTGATTTAGACAAGAACCATTTCTCATACAGACACCCACAAAATCTCTGTCGACCACCGCACAACGATTCGCAAAATGAGTGGAAACAAAGGCTTGAGCGCTCGCGACTCGGAGCTCGTTGCCAAGGCATGGCAATGCCTCAAGACTGAACCCCAGGTACGTATACTCATTTCCGGCTCACTGAATATTACTACATCCATGAGCTCCTCGCGAAACGCCTCACTGAACTTGATTCGCGTGTCCTCGAGACACTCCCATGTCTTCCGTGCCCAGAATCAGCCCGCCCAATGACCGCCAGCGTTCAAGCAAGGCAAGAACCACACTTTCCCGTTGCATCTCCGCTATATCTGCCGCTTCCTTCCCCGCTTCACTTTGACACTGCGCGTTTTCCCACCTCATCTGCTAACCTACGTATTATGACATGATTAGATCGATTTCGCCAAGTTCGCCGAACTATGCGACTACAAGAACGAGGCTACGGCCCGTGCCAGCTGGAACGTCGTCCGCAAGAAGCTCATGGAGGCGGGCGGCGCGGCGCCCTCGGGCACGGCCGGCTCGAAGCGTAAGGCAGCCAGCTCGAAGCCCGTGCCCCAGCCGGTGCCCAAGCGCGCTGCGGCCGTTGCTGCCGCCCTCGCCGCCTCGGGTAACGCCACCGACGACGAGAATGAGGTCGGCGCGCCTCCAAGGAAGAAACCACGCCCCCCGGCGGCCACGGGCAAGAGCCAGGGTCAGGGTAAGGGCCACGTCAAGGGCAATGTCAAGGGCGAGGGTAGAATTAAAAAGGAGATCCCCGCGGTCCAGGAGGACGACATCGATGATGATCTCAAACAGCAGTTCGGCGTATTCGTCAAGAGCGAGCCTCAGTATGGGGAGGAGGATGCCCCCTACGGCGCGGCCTGAGTGTGGCATTCTGACTCGAGATGCTCGATGGACGGACGGAAGGTCTGACGGATGATTCGGAAGTTGAGCAATTGTGCGGGTCCCCGTTGCGGTTAGGATGAAGCACGGCGTCCACGCATGCATGCTTACGTGCTTTGGTAGCTGAGGGAGGTTCTTATGACGTTTCGTCATGGTTGCAGGTCGCGATTTCATTTTCAAGAAGGTACATATGGTCTCAAGGCACATGGTTAGAACAGTTGCCATATCTAGAGAGACATACAATGCACTGGCGGCTCGTTGCAGGGCCCGCCCCTTAACCCCTACCCTATGTCCCGTCGCCTTGCTTTTCTAATCCACACAGGGCACTGGTCCTTAAAACGCGCATATCGCGGTTCAGAATTCATCATACTGACCGGCTTGCTACCAATGTGTAAATTTGAGTTTCCGGTGGCCATCATCGAACATGGAATAGTTGATATCGTGTTGAGTATCGGAGAGAGGGCTAGGTGTTATGAGTCCTTATATTGCTGGATCGACTGGCATCATTTTGATAGGGAACTGCGTATATAATTATATTAGTTCGTTGGGGACGGCTCGAGATTCGGGAGATGGCCCATCTCGCGCGAGGGAGCTCCCTCTGTTGACCTATCGATCGCATCACAAATACGCTGGCAAGTCCGCGTAGAGTGCGGAAATCTTCGGGAGGAACTTCACAGGAACAAGCCAAAGCGACTTTCGACGGCCGAGGCAGAAAAGGCAATTTTGGTAGGTTGCGAATAAAGGGGTATCTATTGGGATCAAAGTCAAATGCATGAGATCTGCCTAATCACCGAAAAACGACTTGGACTGCAGGGTTCCGCCTCGTCCGAAGTGCCGCCGCTGCTCCCTCTCGAACCCCTCCTGCCCGTCGGACTTGATCTCGGCCTCGACGGCGATGTCCTTCTGGAGGCCCAGGGGCGCCACGAGGTTCGCGACGTACTTGTCGTTGTAGTGAGCGGCGGTGGTGGAAGGATTCGGCCTGTTGTGGGAGGTGGACGAGCGGACGAGGTTGAGGCTCGACTCGCGGCTGCCGGCGCCGCCGGTGCCGGACTCGCTGGCCCGCAGCTCGTAGCAGCCCCCCCGGTCGCCGTCGTCGTTTCCATCGTCGTATCCGTCGTCGCCGCGGCCGTCACGGCCGTGCGAGAGCCGGCGGTGCTGGTGCACGACGTGGACCTCCTGCGTCACGAAGATCTTGGCGGCGCGCGTCGACAGCGCCTGCGAGATCATGGGCCAGAACACGGGGATCGACGCGCAGATGCTCGCAAGGTTCACCTCGATCGCGGCCAGCACGATGCTCTTGGGCCCGTACCACGTCGGGTCCAGCACGGGGTACGTGGCCGCCTTCGTCTGCACGATCGTCTGCAGCCGCCATATGCTGAGGAGGTTGACACTGGTTCAAGGAGTTAGCAATAAAGGCACGCGCTTTGTGGAGTAGGAAGATGCCTGCTTTTCTTCCACGCGTGGGGAAAGGAGGGGAAAGGGGCAGGGGTGGGCGGAGGGCATCGCCAATACTTACGCTACTCCGAGTAATAGAAGAGCTCCGATTCCCATCCTGGTCTTCCAGGGTGTGGACTTCTGGAAGTAAAGCGGGACCGGGATCGCGAGGACGATCAGGTCCAGGATCATGTTCGTGGCTGTCTGGGCGGTATAGGTGCCCGCGAGCTCGTGAGGTTCTAACGACCCGAACCCGTAACACGTGCCTTTCTCCCTATACCAGAACTCGGAAATGGGAAAACATGGGACCACGGAGAGAATGATGAATGCGATGCCCCAGATACACGTCAGGAACAGGAAGCCCCAGCATACGCGGCGCAGCGAATTCGCCCTGTCGAACATGCGGATGTATTGGGCTAATAGACATAATTTTGTGAATGTCGTCGAGATCGAGTAGCCGAGCAAGGCGACATAGTAATCCTGCGATATTCGGTTAGAGATACCGCGGGAATGTAGAAGGCTCCGCCTGCTGTGGCTCCTTTCGTTACCCACCTTCTGGAAGCTGACCCTGTTCTCATACCCTATCTCCACGAAGTGTTCGCCCAACCCGTCCTCGGCGGCTGGCACAAATAGTTAGCTATTCGGCTCCCTCGCCGTATAGAGTCGTACCCTTACTTCGGCAGACAAATATTGAGCCGATAGTGGCAAACGCCTGACGAGTAATGCAATTATCAGCCTGAGTGCGCCGCAAAATGTTACTCATCTCAATCCTTACCGAGGCGATGGAAACAAATGCATCATCATATCCCAGACATCGTGCTTTGAACCGGCTCAATAGCCTGAGAATAACGCATAACCACTGCACAGCCTGCAGGTTCTCTGTTAGAGGTGCTTCGAAGCTTGTCGTGGCTCCGAATTACTACTTACCACGAAGGTCACCAACGTGCCATAGATTGTTTCCTTTTCATTGACCAACGGTTTCGGTTCGCCCGAGTTGTCGTATCCCGTCGTGGAATAAACCCCAGCCATCTCGGGACTCGATCTAGGGATTTATATATGAAGCTGGCGCAACATGTTCTTTCTAACTCATGTTCCGCCCCGACTTTCCAAGCGCTGTTTCTCGTCGTGGATGCCCCAGAATCCAAGCGTCTTTGTTGTGGCGGTGGGTATGCACAGCGGCGTCCGTCTTAATAATCAAGTCAAACCAGATTTCGGTGTTCGACTACCTGTGAGTAGATCCTTATTGAAAGAGGCGTCCGGCATAGCGGGAGGTCAGCAGGACTACCGCATAGTGCTCCGGGGGCAGATATGTATCCTGATTCCTCACGGTAAACCCATGTTTCAGCGGCATGCCCACCCACCAGGACCCCCTGGCAACTTCAGGGTTTTCAGTGGGGGGGAGGATAGCTTCCCTTTGCTCCTAATCGAGCCTTGTAAAACTTCTCTTCGAGCGATCGCATCCGTTGGAAGTAATAAGGTCCGGTGCAGCCTCCGCCACGTGCGCCATTCCGATGACGAGGAAGGCTTGGAAAGAAAGGGGATTTGCGAGCCAAGTCCTGCAGACCTTCTGCTGTTCATCGAATCATGGATAACTGCCCTATGCCGCTTACTGTATTAAAATAGATTTTAAGCACCCATCATGACGGGGGGGCCACCTTGGCAGTAACTTGTCCGTTTGCCAAACGACACTGCTACACTCACGTCCAGAACAATCGCTGCAAAACATTTCGTTCATCGTCGACGTTACTGTGAGCAGCTTAGGGGATGTCCCCCCTACTTATTAGTAAGACATCGGTTCGATGCAGGTTTCGCGTCCTAACCGAGTCTATCGACTGTGAGGAAGGTACTTTGATGTAAAACAGTTTATGGACATCCTAAGGGTGACTGTGGATATTCTAGTGCCTAGCGATCTATATCAAACCATATATAGATGGATGTTAGAACCATTAAAGTTGTCCTTAAGGCCAAGGAACAGGACGGCCTAGCAAATCCAAGAACGGCTGGCGTGATTCTGTTGCGCCCGCTCAACTTGACGGGTTTCGGTTTGGAGCCAGCGACAGCGGCACAGATCTGTCGACGGGGGCCGGTCCGCGAATGTGTGTGCGCGGTGAGAGAGCTGGGATAAATAAGGTCCAGGCAGTGCCCCGTGTTCTTGGGTATACGTCATACAAGATGAGCGAGGCCGTATTCCTAATTTTCTAGAATGCAAATCTCCCGTGGCGCGTGTCTCGATGCCGTGAAGCCGTGTCTCGCTCACCTGCCGGATTTATTTAACTAATGATGGGATGTAGCCCATATTAGAGGCTGGTTGTTGCAGTAATCTTGTAGATTTTCCTACGATATGTCTCTCCTCTCATGAACTAAGCCTTTGTTCCTCTCCCTTACACAGACGGGTCGCCGTTGGTCGCGTTAAGGGAACTGATGCAGATTCGACGCCGTTGACCCTATGCAATATCTTCTCTCGCAAGAGGGCATGGGGCTCGGACGGCCTAGGGAGGACCGTGCCAAGTTCTTTAACAGATCTCCACTTCCAACAAAACCCACACCTGCCGAGTTTTAATCCCCCAAACTCATGCCCAAAAGAGATCAATCCTGGCCTGCCCGGGAAACGGCCCCCCCGAGGACAACGGTTTTGTCTAATTAGGTGCGTACGAGTACACGTCAGGGCTTTCTCTGCTCTCCAACTGTAGCGCCAGTAGCATAGATAGTCTCGTACTTCATATACGAATTGCGATTGGTACCAAGTTGAAAGGCACTAAGCATTCGATACTCGTGACCCGGATCACAGTACAACCAGCGGGTTTACACCTCGTCACACACGGCAGTCGGTCGGGAGCCCGTTTCAGAAAAAAAGCTTATGATGCCTGCGTGGCTTGCCGCCGCGTATCCCGGCTCACAAAATTGCACATGAGAGACGGACGCTAACCCCGGAAAGCCTTTTCTTGCGGAGGTGGCACGCGCCAGACCGTTTCCATCTCTACAAACCTCCGACCCAGTTAGGTTGACAACGTCTAATCGTTAATTTTACCACAATAAACGCTCTCTAGCAACCCCACCAACGAGCTAGGGTTAAGCCCCCTAGGGTTTAGGGGCCGGCGAGAAGGCCCCCATTTCGGTATATAGACTAGTTTTCATATTCGCAGTGGTAGATATACCAGCCTTTGACCCAGTTGCCCACTTTGTGTTTTATGGACCGCAGTGTGATAAGCGGTGGGGTTGCGAAAAAGCATTTAGTGTGGTAAGAAGAACAATTTGACGTGGTCAACTTAACTGGGGCGACAACCTCGACGTAGCCCTTATATTACTACGTAGTTATCGTAACCAAATAACTCCGTGCCGCCGTTCCCCCCAATACCTCCCTACGTACGTATCTCGGCCTTTCTACTTGGTACCCATCATCACTATCACTATCACGGCCCTATATATCTAGGTAAGCTATATGGTGGATTACTGTACTATCACCCGACCGACCCCGACAACTTTCATCAGGGTGAGACCCGGGAAATTACCCCGGTGTTGCGAGGGGTTCTGGGTCGTGCCGATAGGGCAAATGTGAGGAGCCGTTAAAACAACTGGCAACCTACGCAGTCTCTAGCAGATAGGCGTCACTACGAACCCTATGGTAGTCCCGGCTGGGAAAAGGAGGGAGCAAGCCTGGACGGATACCTTGGCATCTATGGTTCTGTCTGGGTTACGCGAGCGTTACGCCAAGGAACCTGACAAGCGATGAACCTGACGGGCCGAGGTTTTGATAAAGCAAGGCTAATCCCAGTTATAATTTCGGTCGTCATATAGGTGCGTGAACCTCAGCTTTTCCGACCAGCAGACCACCCTAATGCACCTTTGCTAAGCGAGCAATGTGTCCCTTTCCGTACGTGCCCCTTCCTACTGCAGACCATCCAGCCTTTCATCCAGGGGCATTGGTCTGAATGTTGAAGCGTGCATGATTTCATTAGCCTAATCTCACCCAGCGGCAGGGCATCATCCCGAGATAGGGCGCCAAGGCAAGAATGATAGCCCCCAAGAACACAAGAAGCCAGCCAGTCAACCAACGCCGGGGGATACCGAGTAATGCAGTCACCCAGTCACACAAAGTAAGGTTAGGTAATAGTCATCCCAGTCAGAAGTCATCGTCCTCCATGGCGTTCATCCGGCGCTCGCCAGCCTCGCGGATCTTCTCGCCGAGCACGGAGCGGCCGTACCGCTCGGCCACCTTGCCGGCGGCCTGGACCATGCGGCCAGTGCGGTCGCGCATGAGCTCGACGAGCTCGAGCGCGCGCATGCCGCGGTCCTCGCCCTCGCGGCACTCGACCGCCAGATACTGCAACAGCGTCTTGTCGATCTCGAGCTCGAGCCGCGCGAGTTTCGAGCGTTCGGCGTGGCCGCTGCTCGGCATCGAGTGATCGAGGAAGTCCTGGAGCTGCGCTGCCGCGATCCCCTTGAGCAGGTACTGCTGCTCCAGAGTTCGCGTCTCAGACTCCTCGTCGTCCTCCGGCTCCGGTGTGCCGTCCTCCTCCATGGCGTCCGCGTTCGGCGCCTTCTTCTTGGGCGGCTCTGAGGTGAGCGGGATGGAAAAGTCGAATTCGGAGAGCAGAGGCCGCGGGAAATAAGGATACTGGTCCCCGCCCTTCAAGATGATGCAGTGGAACTTGTTGTCCGCTACTGCGATCGGGTAGTATGACTCGTGCTTCCTGCCGGAGGCGAGACGAGGTAGAAGGTTTGTGTCGAGGAGCGGTATCCAGACCGCCCTGGATGGCTGCCGCCAATGCAGAAGCGTTAGAAGTGTCCCCGTGGAGTCGTATATACACGGGTCCTGTTTGCGTGTTAGCCTTCATATGTCATGGCAAAAAGAATTGAGCGACTCACCCCGCTGTCAGAGAAGAAGACGCTCTTCAGCGTAGCGCCTTCTGGAAGAGCCACCGTGTCTTCATTCTGGCAAATCTCATCTCTCTTCAAATTCTCAATGGTATACTGAAGCCTCGTGTAACCGTCCGCTCCGACGGGTCCATTGCCGATGGTCATAACATAGTCCCTCCAGCTGGCACAGGTAACCATTGGACTACTTTTCGGCCGATAGACCCTATACGGTATGCCAAATAACGTATAGACCCTGACGTAGTTCGCCGTGGTCACCACCGTCACGAAAGAATCACTCAACGCCATGGCAAGAATGGCTTCCCCTTTAGGCAGCTGTGTCCTCCAGTCGGTGCGATGCGTCCATGCTTCATGTGGTCTATAGAATAACGTGGCAGGCGTATCGTCCTTGGGCGGACAAGAGAAGAGAGTCCCGTTTTCGGTGAGGCAGGCCTTGTCATAGAGGAAGGTATCCGTGAAGTGGAAATCTCTATGGAATTCATGGTCGTAGAACTCCACGGTGACTGTATTATGCCCGTCCTGGTCTACTGTCCACACGAACCCAATAAGATTCAAACACAAGTACTTCCTATTGCCGCGCCACGGCGTCGAGCCCGGCTGGAACGGCTGGTGGTACTCCGGTTCAATGTTGCGGCGCTTGGTTGGATGATCGCCGAAGATATCGGCATCATCATGCACCCGCTTCCCATTGCCATTGATCACGTATCCAGCCCCATCATCGTCGACTACAAAATCGTTGTCCTCAGCCAGAGGCCCGTCCATGAGAGAGTCATAGCTGTCAAGGGAATCTCTGCGCGGCCTGGAGGCTATAGGCTTAAGCCCGTTGAGCTCCGGGCGTCTGACGTTTGCCGATATCTCCGCGAGCGGATCGTGTATAAAGGGTGCCGGTTGCTTGCCGAGCTTCAGTAGCTGCGCAAATTGTTCGGGAACGAAGTCAGGGTGGATGTAGACTTCTCCCTCCGAGTTGGTGAACGAGACCAAGTTGTCGGTGGGGTGCCATGAGATATCAATGACATTGGAATAATCGAGTCTTGCGATTATACTTTGAGTCTTGGTCTCCCAGAGGATTATCTTCTTGTCCTTGCCTGCCGAAGCGAGAATTGCCCCATTGGGGGACCAGGCCAGCGCGGTCACGTCACCGGTGTGACCGCTAGAGAAGGCCCGCTGCTTTTCCCAGTCGTTCTTCGATATGACCTGGATATCTCTCGTGGGCGTTGGGGCTGCGAAAGCTCGTCCGTCCGGGTGCCAGGAGACCTTTGAGCTGGTCTCAGAGTCGGCGTCCAATGCGCCGATGATTCCATCGACCCTCCTGATCAGCTCTGGCTGCTCAGGAGTCAAAGAGTATACGTATACTATGCCGTCGGTACAGGACAGTGCCATGGTGTTGCCTTTAGGGTCGAAGGCAAGATGCTTTGTTGGTTTATTATGCTCATTTAGATGGCGGATTTGGCTGTTATCGTCCGTCCGCACTAACTTGACGGTGAGTTCGTCGCTGGCGACTGCACACCATTTAGAGTCTGGCGAGAGGGCGACGTCGCGAATGGGAAGGGAGCATCGTAGCAAGAACTTGTCAAATGCAGCGTCGGAGACCGAGTAGAGACTAACGGTGCCATCTTCGGATCCAACAACAAAGAAGTCATCCGAGGCGTCTAAGCTGACATTTTGTTCCTGGCAGTCGTCTATGTTGATGGGCTCGCCATCAAAGCCAGTCTTGTATAATCGAATAGTGTTATTGGACCCAACAGTGACCAGTCTCAAGCCGTTCGGGGTATAGGCGCAACGAGTTGTACCTTGAGTATGAGCGGGACGTGCCCGAGGGCGAGGAGGTGCTGTTGATGTCATATCAGTGATCTCTTCTTATTCTCGGGTTCACTTGATAATGGACTATGTGGTCAGGGGACGCCTGAGAAAGCAACGATGGACTTGAATTGGTATCCTCAGCATTCAACACTTTCGTCCTTTGTCATTGATGGTGGCATGGTGGGACGCGTCTAACGCGTTTCCCAATTAACTTTTAACCTGCAACGCGTTTAGTGTCTTAAACGTTAATTGACAGCCTGGCTCCTTTAGCGTAAACTTATTAAGTTACCCCTCAAGAATTCTTCTAAGCGTGGTTGCCCACTTTTCTTGTAAGTACCCGGTCAAGGTGCAAAGCCTGAAGGCAACGATTGATATTTCGATGTGATATTATTGAGGTGATGAGAAGGTTTAGTTGTCTACCGAGGCTTTATACAATAACCACTCTCATCTTTTACTGCATGTACTGGGTGCATATAACCTAGCCTTATCCTTCAAAATCTGGGCCTCTAGAACTATCGCCTCACCTCTGCCACAATGCAGAAGGGGACATCGTCTGAGCACTTCTTCGAGAGCGAGTACGTAGTTTCCACAAATCATGTTACAGACATGTGATCCTAACTCTATTTGACAGTGCTGTACAGGCACAGAGGGAGAGACGGGCTGCCAAGGCCGGCAACAAGAATGGCAACCCTATCGCGCTCAAGTCGAAGCTCCTGGCTGCGATAAGGGACCCAAGTTCGCCTTCTGCGCTTCTCATTGCCGAGTCTACGGGTTCCGTGCGCAGAGTAGACGTTGATGTAGGTCGGGGACGTGAACCATCACTCCGAGGCTGCGTTAACTCATGTTTCAGACAGGGAACAGCAAGGAAGTGTATCGGGGTCCCTCCGCACCAGTTACCTGCGTCGCCGTCGGAGGGCCGGGAAACCGCTGGGTATTTGCGGGGTCCTGGGACAAGGATATATGGTCCTGGGACGCGTCATCCAAGGCACCCGGTAGGAAGTACAGCGGGCACACGGATTTCGTGAAGGCGGTCGTGTGCGCCAGGATAGGCGGGAAGGACTGTCTGATCAGCGGGGGCGCGGATAAGAAGATCATCGTATGGGACGTCGAGACGGGGTCCAGGCTGCACACGATCCAGGACCAGAAGGTCTCCATGATGACCGTCCAGCATCTCGCCATCGACCCCGTGCTCTCTGGGCCCGATGCGGTCGTCGTCGTCAGCGCCAGTAGCGACCCACATATTCGCAGATGGCGTGTGCGGCTCGAAGGCTTTGAACAGATTCAGGAGGCGTCACCGGGCGAGCAGGGCGCCGTACGCCCAACCATATTGGAACACGACACTACGGTCTACAGGTTGGTTTTCGACACCGAGGGCGAGGAGACGGACTTGTGGACCGCAAGCGGCGACGGCACGGCAAAGAGCTTGTCGCGGGGTCGCAACTTTGCACCCGACGATACCATCGAGCACGGGGACCACGTGAGGGCGGTCGCTCTCACCGATCAGTGGGTCGTAACGGCAGGGAGAGATGAGGACATCAAGGTCTGGGATCGCTCCTCCGGGAAAATGTACTGTACCCTAGAGGGGCACTATGACGAGGTTACGGACCTAGTCTTGTTAGACGGCGCCAGCCGCGTTGTTTCCATCTCTATCGACGGGACGGTACGGACTTGGTCGCTTGACGCTAGGGAGCTGGATAGGGTGAACAAGGAGAAGGAGGACAAGGCGAAGGGGATAGAGAAGGAAACCCCAGCAGAACCCGCGGAAGGACTCATGACAGCGGAGGAGGAAGCCGAGCTCGCTGCGCTGATGCAGGAAGACTAGGCCTTCCCAATTAGCTATAGAGGCCTAAGCGAAAGGCATCAGTTCATGATCAGACTCCTCGGGAGGTGGGCAAGGGCACCAAACCCTGATTGGCTCAGAAACCACACCTAGGAGTACGTTTCTAAAGACCCGGTGGCCAGCTTAGACCAGTACCAGCACATCCATGTCGATGTCTCCTATTCGCCCTTAGCCATGCTTACCCCTGGTCGAAGAGCAATGTCCGGCTAATACCCTAACGTGCTATAACAGTCTCAGATACAACATGCAGTGGCAACTCGCTGCATTAACGGGAGGGGTCCATATGCCCTTTTTCGATTTGCAGCACCTAACCGTTTTCAAAACGTCATACTCTCCCAAGCTGACCTAATGCATCCTTTCATTGGATCTTCTTTTCCGCCTTCTCCGGCTCCTCAATAATTGTGTCACGCTCCCACAGAAGAGTGGACACAGCGCCCGCAAAGCCGCCTAAGGCAAACCACCAGAGTACCTTCCCGGCGACCTGGCGGCCAGTGGTCTTCTTGACCGCATTCCGGTGCAGATATAACGCCCACAGGAGTATCGCCATGCACCCGAAGTACATGTCGTACTGCAGGAAGTGGATGGCGAGGGGCGCGAGGTCGCCCGAGCCCAGGGACGCAGGATCCACGACGGGGCTTGAGAGGGGACCGTGCGGCACGAAGACGGACGCGAAGGTCACCGAGGGCTCGACGAAGGCCCCGAGGCCGGCGTAGCTGAGGGCAAGGGACTCGCGGACCGCCGCGGGCGCGAAGACCAGCAGCAGGATCGTCACCTGCACCGCCACGCCGAGCAGGGTCACGATGCTGTATAAGCTCTTGACCTGCGCCAGGAACGCCGTTGGGGGCGTGTTGCTGCGCCTCTGAGCGTCCACGGCGGGAGGGGCGCGGTCGACAATGCGGGCTAGGCGGCTCAGCACGAACTGCACGATGCTGTGCCACAGGGGGAATGGCTGCCAGATGGCCATGGCGCCGTAATGCACGGCGGGCGAGAAATGCGACGGCAGAAACATCGCCACGGTGGGGGTCATGAAAGTGAAGGCTACCGTGAGGGGCAAGACAGCTAGGTCCCACAGGTCAACCAGCAGGACTGAAGCAGACACGGAAGAGCCGGGGGATAGCTCGGCGACGGGAGAAGTGAAGAGGTGCAGGATCAACCAGAGCGGAACCGTTACGGTCCACGAGGCCACCTGGAATATGAGGCCCATGGTACCGGTCCTGTGCCACGATGCATGAGTCATCTACCTAAAGTAATCACTCGCCCACCCAACAGCTTAACGCCCGGGACGGTGAGCAAACGCGAGTAGCTCAACACTTACCAGCTGACCAGCCTCCCGTGGTTCCCCGCCCGCAAACCCTCGAGCGCGAGCAGCGTCCAGCACGCGGCGAACTGCGCTATGCCCCAGATCGCGAAGACGCGGCACTCGGGGGCGACGTCGCCGTCGAAGAGGCCGGAGAAGAAGCCCACGAGCGTAGCCAGCAGGTCGTCCACGGGCCCGAGGCCGGTGTACTCCCGGAGCAGCGGCCTTGGTGCGCCCGGGAACCCCGCGTGCGGAGAGTCCAGGATGTAGGAGGAGATGGCGTCGCCGAAGCCGTTCTTGCCAATCGATCCCACCGAAGCGTACCCGCCCACCAGGGCGCAGCCGAGCAGGCCCGCGGCTAGAACGGGCCGTGGAATTGCCTACCGGTCCGTAAATAAGTGGTTGGCAGGTTAGGGCGAGGAGATTCCTGGCTTACCATTTTAGAGGTCTGTGTTAAGGTAGACGCAAGTTATGAAGGCATTAGATTTGTTAAGTAAAGGTGTTTCTAGCTACAGCGCGGATATGGGAAGACAACCCCAATATATAGCCTCGGCTGGCGATAGAGTCGGGCTGCATCCCAGTTCCTTGTTTGTCACAAGCAACCCATCTCGCCCTTCTGTCTGTCCTCTCCTGATTGGCGACTAATAGTGTGGCTGGCCAAGTGTTGATTGGTAATTCGTAGGTGAGTGCATCCGTTTTAGGTAACGACCCGAATTGTCGGAACCCTCGGACAACGCACAGCCCCATATATACCTAAAGTTTGATCGAATCTTTGGTGGCCAGGTTTGGGGGGGAAAGCAGCCATTCCGGCTTAATGACTTCCCCTATGTTAAGTCTCAGGAGGAGGTAACTGGTCTGGTGTGACCATCAGAGTATCGAGAGATTTAACACGCAATACCTTTCTTCATATACACAGCCTCAGGGTCATTGTGGGGTTCTACCCCTTGTTAATTGCTTTCCTACCTAGAAGACTTATAGAATATCCATGCCCACTTCTAGGGCATTTAGCAACAGCAGGCAGTCACCCTGTAAAAGAAGCCCCCTCGGAATGTCTGAACCCAGGCTTCCTGTTTCCCTCTTCCTTCCCCTGCTAAAACTTTCTGGCTGCAACCCATTCCCTCGGCGCCGGTTCACCCGCATCGGCGGTACACGTACAACTCACAGAAACAAGATTCACTACGACCATTCGGCCAGACGGTCTACCATCTTTATACAGAAATGGTCTATATGATGACAACAGGGGTAATGGTTCGGTTAGGTAACTAAGTATCCCTTAATCATATTTGGTAGTTCCTGTTACAATATTTCTCTGTAAGACATATCCTATGCTTTTTAAGCCCGGCGAATCATATCTTGAAGAGGCTCTGAGTACTAGCTAAAGTTCAGTAGTAGTTCAGGTTTGCTATTGTGCCAATATGTTGGACATCCCTAATCGCTAAGTCAACAGATGCACTGAAACCTTTATAACAACGCGAATGACCTCGCAAATACCCGTATTATTCCTCGCAATCCGGAAAAGCTATGCAACATCAATGCAAACTAATACAGGACGCCCAGTGCCTTTCTTTGCATTAATCTAATGATAACTACTTATATTCATCATACACTAAATTTAGGTAAATGATTAAGCAAACTAGATATACGTTTACCTTTAATCGGGCGTTTAACCTCGGACCCCACCTAATGCATGACCCTAGCAATACATAAGACTTTTCTCAACAACAATCACCACCCCTGCAACCTTCACTTTGCAATATCTCAGCAACCCTTTAATTAATTGATTTCGGGTAAAAATAGTTAATTTAGATCGTAAGCGCAAAATACGGGACGCTAAAAATTTTGTTACTAAGGGTAGTTCTGAAACCCTTACCGGCAAACGATTCGAAATACCTCAATCGACTTTATCGCGCCGTATCCATAACACGAAATCGCGGTCCGAAACGTAAAGTAACGCGCGTAAATTTTCGGATCAGGAAAAGGATAAGCTTATTAAGTGGATATTATTTGAAAAAATATACGGCCGCGCCCCCATAAAAAAACAAGTGCGTCAAATAGCAAAAGCCCTATTAAACCCTTATGGGACCGTCGGGAAATATTAAATAAACCGCTTTATAACGCGCTATAACGAAATACATACGAAAAAAAAACGAATTATACCCCGGGACCACCTAAAAGTACGCGATCGCGATAATATACGCGAATTTTTCCCTTTTCTCGCCGCCGTCCAAACCTAATACAATATCCAACCTACGAACGAATACAATATGGATAAAACGAATATTTAAAAAAAAAAACAAAGTAACGGAACGGTTATAGGATTTTCGGAAACGATTCGTACGAAATTTGGAAAATCGGGTACCACGTTATAAATATTTATCTTTAAGTATATCGGTTTTACATACGGGAAAAATACGGCCGCATATATCTTTAATAATTTTACCATTCAAAAATAATAATTATCCGACGATATCGAAAAAACCAAATATACGTTAACTTTAAAAAGGTAAATTAATAACGCTATTACGTTAAAATAATTAAAATCCATTTTCCTTCTAAAAATTAAACCGCGTTTTTATAATAAATGGCGGTTACTTATTTTAAATAACTATATTATATACGTATCTTTTATTTTTATATGAAAATACGTTAAAAACAAAATCGCCCTTATATATTTTCCACCTTATTCAAATAATAACCTTTAACCCTTTAACGTCGGCGTATTTTTTACGTTTAAAAAGAAATATCAAATCGTTTTACGGGAAAATGGCGAATTACTCATAATAACCCCCTAATATAAACGCCGTATACTAAAAACATATCGCGAGGTTACAAAAATCGCTTTTACCAATAAAAACATTAAAACTAAATAACGTTATACCGGTTTACTTCTTTTTAAACCCGAAACGGTATTAAAAAATCCCGAAATAATACTTTAACTACCCCCTAAACCAAAAACACCCCTAACAAAAATAATTACTAACTAAAACGAAATTATATATATTTCTTATAAGGTTTTAAAATTACGGAAAAATATGCGAACGGCCTTATTTAACCAAAAAAAGGCGTTTCGCGATATACGGAAAATAATAACTAAAATAACCAAAAAGCTTAATAATTTTAATACCGAAAACGTCATTTTCCGCCATAATAATCAGCTTTTACGAACGAAACTCGAAAAATACAAAAATCGTATACGCCAAATTATTACTAAACAACCGAATAAAATTTTTGCGAATTTATCAAACATTAAATCGGTTAAGGACAAAATTATTAAACGTTTAAAACTTATAAAAACTAACAATCAGGTCACAATTAACAATTATATTAAAAAGTAACTTGCTAAAAAAAGGCAACGCAAATCTAAATAACTTAAATAACTTCATTTTATTAAGAAATACGTTGTTACGTTATTAAAAGGTTTTGGAATATGTAGGTAACTATCAATTTGTGTGTGTTTTGGCTATGCATTACTAGGGTTATGCATTAGGTGGGGTCCGAGGTTAGTGCTTCCCGAAATTCAAGGAATAAGATAACAGGGCCTTTAATTTCCGCTGAAGTCCGGTAAACACCCAATGTACGGGGTACAGCCAATTGAGAGCGATCAGATGCAGGGCAACGGTAAGGCTTATATTAGCCTTGCCTGTCATCGGTCGATTACCTAAGCAGTAGATTCCTGTATAATTCGTATAACAGTGCCGCTGTTGTCGTACTGTCCCCGCGGAATACAAAATAAAATAGGAGACTAAGCTACTTTAACGTCCACTTGGTCCATATGCAGTTCTGTAGCGGAACCTAGGAGTGGAGCAGTCCGTCTGAGTATTCCTATATCATTATTCGCATTTTCTATCTGCGCGGGACCGACTTTGGCTGCGAGTTTCGCAAAAGTCGTCTGATGCCCTTAGGTAGTACGCCGTCAGATCGAAGGGCAACCTGCTGACTTGAAGCTGGTAAAAGGCTAGTGTCTGACTTACGGATTATAATCGCATACGCCGCGAACAAACACATAACATACGACGCAGCTGGGCGAGTAATGTGTCCGCAACAATCGTAGCCTCCTTCTTCACAGATTTCTTCTTGCCAAGCACTTATAATCCGGAAACCCAAGCAATCAAGAGAAGCCTTGCTGTGAATACGTACGAGATATTCTTGTTGCCTGCCTGGAAGCCAGGAATTCACCGCCATGTGCACATACGTACTTCGTAGTTCGTACATAGATTCATAAGGAAACGCGTTTTCCATCTCGCTATGGGCCTCTTCTTGACCTGCGCTCAGGTGCAGGTCGTTGAGAGTCCTCTATGAAAGGCGTGTGCCCCCGGTAGCTGGGATTCCAGTCCTGCCGGTGTACATCCTACGACGCGCGATGTCGCGTGTATCCATCTCCCTCCTGGCGTTCGCGACGCTCTGGCTTCCAACGACTCTCGCACGTGGTGACGACGACGTCTTCCATTCAATGGTGCTGTACGATTGGGGCTTCTACGGGCTTCATCTGAAGATTTGGTAGAAGTCCTTCAAGCAGCCCTCGCCCTCCTGAACTTTCGCGCCTGGGACGACCGCTGCGATGACGGGTATTATCTGCTATCCCCACGCGGTATGACCGTCTCGAAAGCGGGCCCTCTGATCGTGGATGGGAGAGGACATCTGGTCTGGACCTCGGACATATATGGCGAGACGACGGTCTTCAAGGTGCAAACGTACAATGGCAAGGAATACCTTACCTTCTGGGCTGACATCGATGGCGTGATATCCAGATATGGTCGTGGAACATATTATAGGGAATATCTAATGAAGTCCCCGGGATGGCGCATATTGAAGATGCTGGTAAAGTATTAGTAAGACGAGTTATACCAGGTGTTCAAGACGCTCGAGCCCGTGGGCGACAACTTGAGAGGTGATCTCCATGACTTCGTGATATCCAGAGATGATACGGCGATGTTCACCGCATAACAAGCGATGCCAATGGGTCTCTCCTCGGCTGGCGGCCCTAAAGAGGGGTGGAGACTTGAGAACTTTTTTCAAGAGGTGGGTATCGAGACGGGGAAGCTCCTATTCGAGTGGAAGGCGTCCGACCACGTCCTGGTTTAGCGAAACGATGTTAACGCTCAACGAGAACGACGCCAAAACCCTGGGAGGGGCACTCGACTATTTCATCAACAGTGTCGACAAGGACGCCGACGGGAACTACATCATTTCGGCTCGACATACACACACTGTCATGTGCATCAGTCCCAAAGGTGAAACGCTTTGGGTGCTGGGTGGGAAGAATAACAGGTTTCAAGATCTCAGTGATGCTCGGGCTGTTGACTTCACCTGGCAGCACGACGCACGTCTCCATGATAACAACACGCTGAGCACATTCAACCACGGAAAAGCCCGAGTCGAAGGATTACGGGGCCGAATACAGTCGCGGCATGCTCATCAGCCTTGACACCGATCACATGGCCGCCACATTGCTGCGCGAGTTCGGGGATCCGAAGCGGTCGAAGCTCGCGCAGTCGCAGGGCTCCGTGTAGGCTATCGAGAGCTCCGGGAACTGGCTCATGAGTTACGGATTCCTCCCAACCTTCACGGAATTCGACGAAAACGGCCAAGTGGTATGCGACGTAGACATAGCCCCTCGGCTTATCTACGGTCGGGGCATGGTGACCTCGTACAGGGCATTCAAGACTAGGAAGTGGGTCGGACGGCCGGTTCAGCCTCCAAACGCCTTCTTGAGGCCATCTGAAGCGGTGTTGTATGCTAGCTGGCACGGAGCTACCGAGATAGACCGACGGATCCTCGAGGGCGCCGACTGGAAGGGCGAAGATGGGAATGACTATATCCAGCTCGAAACCGAAATGAAGGACGCGTTCGGAGTATCCTTTGCCATTGAAGGTACCACGCCACCGCTCCTCCGCGTTGTCGCCCTAGACAGAGACGGGTAGGATCTTGGTCCATACAGACGTCTTACACAGGGAGAGTGGCAACGCGCCCTCCACGAAACTGCGCGACTGGCTATTTCGCGGCGGCGTAGTTCTCATTATCTTGACAGTAGCCTTGGTATTTCGCAAGAGAATCAAACGAACGCTCAAGTCGGGAGCAGTAACCAAGGCTGCGAGTTTCATACGGAGGAAAGGATGGTGGCAAGACCGGCGGACTCTGAGTCCACAGGAGACACAGCGATTGTACAATGGCTGACAATGGAAGAAAATTCAAACACACGCACTATTGAATACATAATCATGATTATAATAGCAGGTGGAAGAGCGCGGGACTGTCGTCCGGTGTGAGGTCTGCCAATGGCGCGAAAATTGACTTGAATGGTAGGCATCCGAGGTGGGAGATCCTTTCAAGCCCCGGCTCGGGTTTTAGTACGATCCGCCCGCCGCCTGGGTGCATCAAGATCGCGCCAGGTTTCCTATTAATTTGAGTCTAGCAGCTGAAGCGCAGAGTGGATGAAAGGCTGATAAGGCCGTCCCCTTCGAGTAAAGATTATGGGAGCACCAACCAGGCCAGAGGCGAGGAAGACAATGCGGAGAAACGGAATGATGAGAAATAAGCACGGGAAACATTGGGGTTGGGCTCTTGCAGAAAGCATTACTCATCTTTCGGGCAATTTTTTACGAAATGGGCGGTAAGCAGAGCTCCCTCGATATTTAATGGACCTGAAGACCTGGCGGCGCGGTGGTTAAACGCCGTCCGAGGGTGAGATGCTCTGATGCACATGGGCTCTTGGGCCACAGGGAGAGTTCGCCTCGGCAGAATGCCGCCCCTTGGTTCGGGAGCGGTATGTCCAAAAGAGTACCTGCCACGTATAGATACAAGTCCGCTTTGACTTAATAATATCAGTTCGGATATGCATTGGGGGGGAAATGTCTTTCCTCATGTGTGCAAATGGCTGAGAAGCAAAGTGGTTGAGGATTCTGGAACGGGCAGCATGAATTGTAGCAAAGCGTTAGTGCTATGCAAAATGATTCTCACGCCGATTTCCGGGCATCTGCCGGATATCGGGAGAGAGAGAGAGTGGCCGAGTCTGCCTTCCTCTCCAGTTGCTTTACGTGGGGGGAATGAAAAGGTGATGGCGCGTGCAACACGTTGAGGCCGGACGATAGAAAAGTTCAAGGGGCATCGAGGCCCGCAGGAACATCACATAAAGTGTTGAGAGGAGCCGGAAAACAAGGCACATACCGGTTCCTACAAAGTCGGTAGTAGATCTGAGTTCGGTCATCGTGCTTCAATCAATGCTCGGCCGGATCGATTCAAGGATCAATTCATGCTTCTATTAATGGAAGGTAAGGAGTAAGCTACCAACCCGAAACTATGGATCCCACGCCCGGGTAGCCCCGTAATCAGGGCTGACAACTTTCTCGCCTTCCCGGATCGCTTAAGGCGAGATGGCAACCCGGCCGGTGATTGCTAGCAACTCCGCCTCCTGTGCCACGAGACGCTAATTGTTTCCCTTGGATTTCGCAGATATCATGCGCAGATAGATTTCCTATACGTATTGGGCGTTCTGGATCGGTCTGAAAGTAAGGAGAAATTATGTGAACGTAATGATGCAATGTCCCGATATATGGGCCGGTCAGATTCACGTCGCCCTTTTCACCATTATTTGTACGAGCTTAGGTAACATATCTACAGAGTGATAATTAGGCGCTCAGACCACCTGCCAAAAAATACATACTTCGACATCCCTTAATCCTTCAATCCCGAGGCCCTTCGATGATCCTTCAATCCTGAGGTTTCTAGTCCTTATGTTGAACACCGCATACAGGCGGATACGGCGACTGTTATTGTTGTCACCATGTCGGAAACTCCTGCGGTATAGATATACCGTTTAACTGATAACATCATCCGGCGCGGGACCCAGAGCTAAATCGGCTCTGCCAAGGGATTTTGGATGACATTCCCAGTCAAAACTTGACTTGGCGATGGGGGTTATCATGGTCCCATTGGTGAATCTCCTCCGGCAATCAACCTCAATGAATCCACACGCTCAACCATCATGGCACCAGGGTGTCTTCGAGATGGGCGCAGTCTTTTCAGGACGATCTGTATAAATAACGGCAAAGGCACAAGATTTCGCGGAGAGATGGAATTACTGTCTACAGAGGCAACTTGCAGCAGGCTCAGACGACCAGGCGATTAATACGCTCCCTTTCCGAACATACGAGGAACATTTACTGAACTCCGAAATCCGCACTTGAGACATCCTTACAATCCTGAAGCTTTTCCAAGCCCTACCACCACGATGACTGTCCAGAGCGCACATGCGCCTGCACCGGCGCTATGCCACATTGTGACCCCTATCGGTATGCTGGGCTACGGTGTGGATGTCAAGCAGGTCGATACTGCTCTTGAGAAGTATACTGCAACCGGGGAGCCAACTGCTCTGATCCTGGACTCAGGATCTACTGATAGCGGTCCTCAGAAACTGGCACTCGGAGGTATGACTGTACCCCGCGGTGCCTATGTGCGAGACTTGCAGAAATTGGTTGCATCCGCACGGAAGTTCAATGTGCCCCTGTTGCTCAGCTCTGCTGGCGGCAGCGGTACCAACTACAACACCCGCGAGATTGTAAAGATCATCGATGAGGTTGCTCACAAGAATCCAACCGGGTAAGCATCTTCCTTATTCTCGATTCACAGAGCAGAGCTAACATATTTTTCTATAAGTAAATTTAAGGTAGTTGCTCTCTATGCAGACATCGACAAAGAGTTTGCCAGGGAGCGGCTGCATGCAGGTGTCGTTACTCCTTGTAGCTCTGCTCCACCTTTGGCAGAGGCGGATATCGACCAGAGCGTTGTGATCGTGGCTCAGATGGGACCAGAACCAATCTTGGACACCTTGATTGCCAACCCAGATGCGCAGGCCTTCGTCATTGGCCGGGCCTACGACGCTTCTCAGTTCTGCGCTTTCGCCGAGTTCTGCTACCAGAAGCTAAACCTGGGAGAGCAACTCGATAAGTACACGCGGCGCGGAACGTTTACCCACGTGGGCGAGATTTTGGAATGCGGTGGCCTCTGCGCCGAGCCCAAGGGCGGCGGTGTTATTGCGACCATCCGCTTGGATGGATCCTTTGAGATCACCCCAATGGCCCCCAATGCTACGTGCACACCCGTATCAGTCGCTGCGCATACACTGTACGAGAACACTCGGCCGGATACCCTTTTCGGCCCTGGTGGGCACATTGACCTGTCCAACTCCCAATATGAGCTCCTTGAGGATAAGCGCACGGTTAGAGTGCGTGGCAGCCGCTACGTCTACACGAAGGAGACCAAGGGTATCTACCAAATTAAGCTAGAAGCTGCGAAATTGGCCGGCTACCGCGCGATGTACCTTGGCGCACACAAAGATCGTAAGTCCTAGCCAATGGCTGTCACTGGATTCCTGTGCTAACATTGGCTATCACGCAGCTGTGCTTATTGGGCAGATGGAAAAGTTCCTGGCAACTGTTAAGGGGTATGTCAAGATGGAACACGCAGATGTCACCGAGCCCTGGGAACTCGAATGGCACATCATTGGAAAGGGTGACAATGGCAATGTCCCGCAGGAGGTTGCTCTTATCGGCGAGGCTCTTGCGCCAACTCAGGAACTGGCTACCAGTATTGTGGCTAAGGCTAAGGTCGCAACCATCCACGCGCCATACAGGGGGCTGAAGGCCACTAGCGGAAACTTCGCCCACGGTATCGGTGGTCTGTACACCATCCCACTGGGACCCTGCGCCGAGTTCTGTATTTACCACCTCGTGGAACTCAAAGACGGCGAGGAAAGGGGCGGCGTCGATGCCCCCTTATTTCGCTTCGAGACGTTCGAGGTCGGCGAGGAGCCCATGGGAACCAACGGAACCTCGCAGGCGGCGGCCGCCGAGGAGCCCGCGCCGGAGGTGGACGACGAGAAGAAGAAGAAGATCGCGGCCATGAAGAAGCAGGCGCGGGTCCTGAACGCCGACCCGCTAACCTCGCTCTCCGATGACCCCACGCTCGGCGAGCTGGCGACCGTCATCCGGTCCAAGAACTCGGGACCCTACGAGATCACCTTCGACGTCATGTTCGATCGCGAGAGCATCTACCAGGCGGTCAAGAACTCCGACATCCTCAACACCGAGGCAGTCGCCCGACTCTTCGGCATCCCCGTCGAGCACGTCATCTACTCGGGCTTCTTCGACCAGGCCCGCGCCTACAAGGTCACCACGGCCCGCCTGCGGAACGGCAAGCGCGTACCCGCCGGTGGCTACATGGAGGACGATGTCCATGGCTCCCAGATGTACCTACCGCTGCTGAGGCAGAAGCTCCCGGAGGGCCTGAAGAACGAGGTCCAGAAGATCCTGGACAGGACCGTCACGGTTCAGTAAAATGTGATCTTTCACAATGTGTCTTTTCGACGCCGGCGAATAAGGGGTATCAGAGGATTGTCGTCATAGAACGGGGTTTGTCATCCTGCCTTGTTAATTAGGATCATAAATATTCTGAATGAGTTTTGAGGTATTAAACCCGAGGAAGAAATATCCCTCTTCTGCCTCAAAGTGTACATTATCTCGCTGCGTAGTGTTCGTGTATATTTACACAGATGCATCTCATATTTCCAAAAGCTGAAGTCTAGCAGCTCATAGCAGGGTGCCTCAGAAATAAGGTGTAACTTGGATCGTTAATATATTTAACAAATCTATGGCTAGACAGGATTATCGCGAGGAGGTCGCCTCTTTACCCCTTAGATTTTTTAAAACCCGATCCTAAATATTCTTCTTTCTGCAAGCCATTAATATCTTCTGGGGCGTGTCAGAGAAGATGGTGGAGTACGGAATGAAAGGCAAATGAAGTAGCCTAGCAGGTGGTTCGTAATATGGGTAGTAAATAGATAACCATTAATGCCTGCCTCTCCCCAACTACTCGGGGCGAAGCCCCCTATAATATCAGGTGCCAAGGTGCGACCCCCTTTCGAGGGCCAGTACCCCACCAGTAAGGGACTGGTTCGTGTATTTATAGGGAGGTTTGCCCCGAATAGTTAGGAAGAGGCGGGCATTAATGGTTATATATTTACTACCCATATTACGAGCCGCTGCTAAGCTACTTCTCCTGCCTTTCATTCCATACTTTACCATTTTCCTCTGACATATAAATGCATAAACCAGACCCTTACTGGTGGGCCATTGGGCCCTCGAAAGGGGGTCGCACCTTGGCACCTGACAGGAGGATTCTTCGTGTAACGGAATATCGTCTAACACGCAGAGCATCTTCCATCAATTCATGCGCATAGAGAGCAGCAGGTTGATTGGGGTTACTGAGGATGCTATTGCCTGCCGGCCACACGATGAGTGCACGCTGCCTGCGTATGCTCGCATGCATGCGTCTGCTGATGTTGTTTATGGAACGGTCCGGTTACAGAGTGAGGCAAAGTCGCTCAGGTTGGGGCTGGCGATATGCGTAACTCTCACGGGAATAGGAGTGCGCCGTGGAGGGCCGCCAGAGGTCATGTTCCTACTGCGTGACAGAAACAGCAGCCGGTTCGCCTGGAAAGTAATTCGAGTATGTTCTCGCCTTACTGGATGTTCTGTCTCTTACCCGAGGTTATTTCTCATCCCAAGACCACGCCACTTGATTACCTCGCGCAAGAACACATCCATTACCAGGTATTTGAAACAACAAATCCTCTATCTGCCCTTCAAGAACCCTCAGACATCGGATGCCAAAACGCTTCGAGCTGCCGACTTATACGGCTATTCACTAATGGCATCCGTAAGTTCGATGAGGAGCCGCTAGGTAGGAACCTCGTAACTTCATATATCCAGTGCGACTACTATTTCCACGATTCTCCCCTGCGTCTCGCAGCGCCTTACTAGTCGGCATGGTCCACTAGATGACCTGGTACCACCTCCACCTCGTACTGCTCCGCCTGGGGCGGGTGCACCACCTTTCCAATGCCATACTTCATATTTGGCACGCGATGAACAAGCCGCCGATTGCCGTCAGCGGCCTGGTCTTCTTCGACGTGCCCGCGACCTCCGGCGGCGTCTACGGTTTGGCCAGGTTCGAGAAACGCACCCGCCTACCCCCCTTCCCGCCGCGAGAATCTTGCCCACCCATCAGCCGACCGTGAGCTCGAGTCCCCGGCGTCTCAGGAATGCCTCCAGCTCGTGACATCCTGTTTCTGGGCCACTGAAGCGTGTAGTGCCGTAGTTATTTTAGTAAAGCCTTGTCTATATTAACAGACAAGCCAAGCCGGTGGACCCCAGGGGAAGACTGATTTATTTGACATGGAATCACAAGCTAGAACGGACCTGATGTTTCTGCTAGAGATATTTATGCTATACAAAGTTGAAAGAAGAAGTAAAGGATGGCCTTGTTCTCCTGGCAAAAGGAATAATACTTGTATGCTACCGAAGACTAGATAACAATACTGGCCTCGGAAATTCACTCGCTTCGGTATCCTTGAAACATAAAGTACGTCTAATTCGTGACCCACAAATATTTTATAATATTGATACAATAACGAACCGTACTGAACTTAAAAAGTTCAAGTATCCATAGCACTACTGGGTGGAATGGTCTAATGGGCTTGTGCTGATAGAATCCCATTGTTTGACGCAACTGAGCTGGAGTATACAGCTACGAGCGCTGGCTGTCTGTCAAGAACCTTTTTACTTCTATGGCTGGTTGGGTGATGTCGTTGAGGTGCTTGTGTTAGAACACTATAACTTAGGGCAGCAGAGAAAAATATAACACCAAGTATGACCGGGCCAGGTTTCTGAAATCTCGATGACAGCAGACCAAGGAGAAACCAGAGGTTGTCTTCTACTATTCCATGCCAACCTCGAGGAAAGCTGAAACATATCGCCTAACAGGCAGGCCGTGATCAAAATAATTGACACGCTTTTCGTCAGTGGGTCATAAGACAGTGTGTCAACTATATTGATCCCCACCTGCCAGGACCGTATGGCGATTTCACAAATATTCTTTGTCAACTGGCTGGCTTTGTCCTTTGCAGGGCTCGGGGATTCCAGTAAATGCCGGGGATTCTAGAAACCCGATCGGTTTTGTCGGGCCCAGCTGGATGGAACCGAGAAGGCTGCAGGTTAATATGAGAAAACTCATGACACCAGGGATCCGGCAGACAACTTGCATCAGGTGAACAGGGGCTGGGTGGAGGGAGAACCACAGGTACGGAGCGCCAGACCGGCAAGGCAGGCTCCCTGCGGGATCATGAGGCACATGGTCTCCGGCACTGGAAACTATCCGTGGCCGGGGGCTGGCCTTGCTGAGAGTTTTGATGGCTTGATGGGGCGGTAAGGGTATATAGACTTCATGTAAGAGGAGGGATGTGATGTGGGAGATTTAGGAGTGTTGCCGTTTCTCCTGCTACGGTGCAACCGCATCGCCGTGCAACTAAGATCAGGTGAACACGCACATATATCTCTGCCCTGACGAATTACAGGTCGATTCGTAGGAATTGAGACGTCATTAGCAGTAAACATGCTACCTCGTGTGATGACCGGACAACAACAGAAACGAGAAGTGGAATCACAATAAGGAAACAAGCAGGCTCGTCCACAGCTCCTAGAAACGCCGTCACGTCAGTATATGATGTCAGGTTCCAACCTGGGTCAACTTAGCAGTGCTGACGGATGGCGATCAAAGAATCCGAGATACCATTTGATGACATTCCGGCTCTTTTACCACTGCTCACAATAACTGGGGGCTTTACGGCACTTGAGCCTTCTAGGGTGGCGACCGTTCGGGGTTAACTGACCCTTGTATCAGAGTAGAGAAATGTACGCTGGGGGCCAGGTTTCTGCAGGTTACCGTCACGAAACTAGGCGCGAGAAGTCATGTCTAGCGTACAGTCGCACGAGCAACAAGGTTCGGTCTAAGTCGCGACTGTGCAAGGATGAAATGTCGTTGTGTTGGGCTGGTTCCAGTGCTGCTTGTTGGAGTGATGCGAGGAAATACCGTCCACTCAAGCTGCAGGGTGCGAGAGTTGGTAAGCTGAGCTGAAACATTGCCTGAAATACCCCGGCCGCAGGGCTGTCTCGTGGTTTAAATAAGGGAAAACCCACATTCCAATCTTTGGTCGAATGGGGATGAACAGGTTGAAGTAAATACGACGTTGTGCCATATCGAGTTGGTTAAAGTTGAACTTGGGGGCGAGAAACCCCCAGAAGACAGAATTGGCGGCCACGGCGATGACGACAGTAAAGGATGGTGGTGATAGTGGTGGTAACGGTGGTAGTGATGGTAGTTGGGTGGGTTGCTTCTGCAACGGCGGTTGGCGGGGATGGGAGTTCCCACTGTTTGGCCGCTGGGAATGCGACTCATGCAATGCACTGGAGGTTCTAAATGCTGTTTCGATACGATACTACCAGGCAGGTAGGTACCTTGAGATAATCCAACCGTCAAAGCCAACAGTAACAACAAGCAGCAGTAGATCGACCCCGATCTGCGCATACCTCGATGCCCTCCCCGTTCGCCCCTTTCATTCGTCCGTAGCTGTTGATTGCCGGCCGAGTGATCAGCCGAGCTCGCAAGGCTGCAAGCCAAAACTCGCCAGTCAGTCAGGGCTCTCAAGGAGGCTTTATGAAGCTGGCTGTTTTCTCCCCCTTTTCCCCCGCCGCGATCTAGAGTTTTACCTACTTGCCTAGGCTATCCCGGTCGTAGCAGTTAGCGGATGCCGAACCTCTGCCGATATTTTGGAAGGAGAAGTGCCTGAACCCCACCCGGCGTTCCAGAATTCTACTACCCCCTCCCCTGTATGGATGTATGTATGAAGCATGCATGTATGCACATGCTTTTGCTGGGGCGAGAAATGCTGTCAACATGAAATGCTCCATTGCGGGTTGTCCTTGGATCTGCTTACTGAGATGCCGAGATCTTACTCAAGGATTGCTTGCTTCCTCATGGTGTGATGGATACATAGTGCTTGACGATAAGGGGCCGCGGAACCGGCCCATCTACTTGCGCCAACCTCGAATCGTTAATCGACCGGAACTAAACGCTTTTTGGCGACCCCACCGGTAATCACCAAGCGCCGTCGAAACCGGCACCAAGCTACCAGGAAGCACTTTACCCTCTTAACGTCTGGCACCCTCGTACTTAGGTAGCTACCGTGGCCGCGAAGGTTAGGGTTAGGTGGCTAGGGTTGAGGTCAAGCTCAGCGGGGTTTAAGGGGCAGTGATGTTGTTGTCGCAACGTTACCTAGTACTAATGTTATGGCAGCTATCCAGCCCTGCTCCGTCAATGCGCTTAGTTTCTATAGCTAGGGGAAATGAGTTTGTGGCGGTGTTCCCAAACCGCGTTTAGTTCTGGTGGATTTAACGGTTCGACATGGAGGACGGTCACTGGAGCGCCGCGGAACAGAGGTATGTGAGTATCAACCATGTCTCCGGGTTCGGCATGGAAGATTCGAATGTCCCTCGGCTTTTAAGGGGACCTCCTCGGTGATTCCTTGTTCTCACGGGACCTACTGTGGGAATTAGAAGGTGTATCCGGTGTCCACATCTTATTTACCCATGTCAACAACTACCATATAATAGCAAGGAATTGAGACTTGCGGGCATTGAGAGCAACTACATGGACATATTGATCCCATCATCCGCCGTGGCACTTACAGTAAGAAAGCGCAGGGCCAAAACGGTATGAACTTGAATATGGTGGACGAGCTAATACGTAGGTATATCAATTTCATCGATTTTTGCAAATACCTGATGATTACTAGTAGTAACATCCCATGATTCGAGTCATCACCCATGTATGATCTGGACAGGCTCCGCAAGTAGAGCCGGTGACCCCCGGGGCATTGTCAATCTTAACGATAGCGCTTTACTTGGTATTTCGAAGTCAGAATCCTGGACTAGACTGACTAAGTTATTCCTGTCCGAGTACGTACTTGGGAATAGGAGGCTTACAAGGACCCCAAAGATACTTTATATGTGCCATTTACTTGCAGATTACGACGGAAGATACTACTTAGTAATGTCTCGAACCATTATACTGGCAACTTTGAAACACGGAACCAGACAGTTTAGGCAAAATAATAATCCTCAAGTTTGTACGATGTTTGCCGTGCTGTAGTTACAACTCCCCAGGGGTATTCTTAGTTCACTCCGCTAGTTTACCATATGCCGTATAAGGCTAGAAAATATATTCACATGGACATTGGATAGAGTATATATTGGCCGAGGCCAAGGCCGCGCTTCATCCCGTTGCGAACAGCGGCAAGCTGGCAAACCGGTCAGAGCACCTTTATTCCCATACAAATTTAGATGAAAGTTCACCTGACTCAGTGTGCAGTGGACCACGTGCAGGTAACTATCTAGACAAAGAATGCCCCTGGCAGTTGTAGTTGTCTTGTACGAAAATTTCTTATGCCCCCAAGATTCCAAAGTTGGCAATTCCAGAAAAAGAATCGATGTGGGGGCCACCGGGTTAGGTCCTCATTAGGTACCTCATAATATCTCGAAGCCTCCCGTACGAAACGTAGGTACCTAGGGCCGGCCAAAGCTCCAATAGCCAATTAATTGTCCGTATCTTCCAGCGGCCAGTGTATTGATCATCCTGTATGTTGGCATATACCGGCATCCGATTGCCTGCCAGTTACATTCGCTAGAGAGCTCCCTTTAACCTATTGTTTGTTTGTAAAAGAGACCGGGCTGCTGGGCTTCTTAGTCTCTCTTTCCTGAGGCTTAGATATCCGTCCCACCCGCCGCCTACTATTATGATATATGATACCACCTATGAGGTAGGCATATATCACGTTCTATCTCCTAGAGTGCCGATTTGGCATAGCAGCAGCCGGCAAGTGTTATAAATGAGGGTTTTAGAACAAATCTGAGTTATTGGAAAGCGGATTTAATGGAACGCATATGGATTTCATGTTAGCGCTGCAGCCGCCTCTGGTTACTGCTCTGCTAAATTCGCACTCAGTCTAGAAGCTAGGTCCACCACGATGCCGCCTACCTAGGTAGACACCTCCGGGTGATTATACAGATCGCCGGCGCCTCTCCCCTCGATTGTCTGATAGCTCTGCATGAGACCAACAAAGACGCCACGAGAAAGCTGCATGATTCCATTGAGACGCTTGCAGTAGCCCCAAACTACAACCTTATAATGCCAGTACAGCACGTTCTTCTACTTGGAACTACATCCACCGGCCTCCTAAGCACAGAATGTATGTACAGACCGTTACTACGTAAATGTGGTGTGTATCTATTGCCCTATACAAAACACGCATTGCGTTAGCAGGTACCTACATGGGGTACGTTGTAGTGCAGTGGCGGCAGTAGCATCAATAGCGACAGCGACTTCCATTAGTCTAGTATCTCGATTGATGAAGCACGATTCATCGTTCGTTAGTTGTTCTTTAAAAAAATCCTACAAATCGTGCGGAGATCATCCAACCCTACGGGACTTGGCTTTATCCCCCTTCCAAGCCTTGCGCCAACTGTCCCAAAACTCGAGTCCCGTCAAATCCCGTTTGCTCTGCTCTGCTTGCTTGGTGGGCTTCTCTACTAAAGTTAGATTCCTGTCTCACAAGCTGGAAACGACATCCTATTACCTAGGTATACAAGGTTGCCGATACTACCTTACTTACACAGCAGCAGCAGTTACCAACAACCTGCGAGGCTGACACTGACGACAGCCCGTCGCAGTCCAGTTCGAGAGACACCAAAGCAGACCAAAAAGTAAACCCATGTCACCGGCTCGGGATCCGGCAAAGTTGATTTATACTAGCTTGGATCCGCGAACAGGGAGCTTAAATAACGACATACCCGTCCTGTCGTGCTCCACGAGCTCGTCCGCCGAGCATGAGCGATGCCGTTCATCGTTCTACATCTTCTTTTGACATAGAGACTCTGAGATCGGGCATTTCGTCGGCGCCCCTTGCCTTTATGTAGTAGTGTAATAGTTTTCCTCCCTTTCTTTTTCCTCTTCTTTCTTTTTATTAGCCTCGCCCCCTCTCCTCGCTATTGCTAGGTAGTTAGTCTTACCCCCTCGGACCGTGCGCCTCCCGCCCGCGACGGTACCTATGGCTTCCTCCACGGAGCGAATGCCGCGCAACGCCCTCCGAAGCGACCCGGAAGAGAATATGGTCGTACGCACGGTTCCCATTATTACCAGTCCTACGCCGACACCCACCATAAAGACGTCTGCCCCTTCGCCACCTGCGGGCGACCCGATGGAGATCACGACTCCCACCAATCCCTCCGGGCCGTCCACACGGACGCAGACCTCGAGTAAGAGCCCCGAACGGGAAGGTCTCGATCCCGCCGAGCGTCAGAATCCGCCGGCGTCGAAAGATCATATCTCGTCCTTGACGGCTTCAAGGGCAATGCCCGCGCCCGCCGCAGCTGCAGTCCACCAGCCGAAGATCGTCCAGACCGCGTTCATCCACAAGCTCTACAAGTATGTCTGGTTCCGATAATTGGATGGAAGAATATAGTCCGCGATTTGCTAAGTTCTCGGCAGCATGTTGGAGGATCCAAATATTCAACATCTCATTAGCTGGTCAGCGTCCGAGGAGAGTTTTGTTATGTCGCCTTCGCACGACTTCTCTAAAGTTCTTGCGTAGGTGTCCAGGAGCTCCGAAGGGCGAACTGATACTGAAGACATGCAGCCAGTACTTTAAACACACGAATATATCGTCCTTCGTGCGCCAGCTGAACATGTATGGGTTCCACAAAGGTTCGTCGTGTGGATTGCGCTGCCAAAGAGGCCTCCAGACTGATGGACGCTGTAGTGAGCGATGTCTTCCATACCGGCAATCCCGACTCGGCGCTCTGGGAGTTTAAACATGGCAATGGTAATTTTAAGAGAGGGGACCTGGCTGGATTGCGTGAGATTAAGCGAAGGGCTTCGCGACACGCTCTTGTCCACCGAGAGTATAACAACCAGAAACCAACGCCTTCGCAACCGGGCACTCCTGCTGAGCCCGTACCGCCGCTGCCTGAAGGCTCAGACCCGAGGCTGTCGAGTATCGAGAGTACCTTGTTCGAGCTGACTTCCAGGCTGCAACGTAGCGAGGATGCTGCGCATTACATGCACATCAAACAGCAAGCCATGGTAGAAACAGTGAACCGGCTCCTGCAGTATAATCACGAGCTGTCGCGGGCAGTCCTTTCTCTTGTACCCCATGATACCCCTATCCACAGAGATGGTGAGAATACCAAAGATCATGCTATAGCGCTATCTAATGTCGGTTTAGTTGCTGCGCTGCAAGGCGAAATCCTACGCCAGTCAGATCACTTCAGATCTCTCGACGACCCACAAGAGCCGCCCTATTCGAGCAGGAGTCAGTATTTCGCAAATATCGACAATCCCCCCGTGTCTCCCCGGCAACTGCCTCAGGACGATCAGCGCCGAGTAGGCATGTCCCAATCGCGCGGGAACTTCCATCGGCCAGCGGTACCGTCGAACCTTTCGGTGAACTCTCGCCGACCGTATGGGTCGATCGGCGGCAATACCGCCCCGCCCTCCCCTTCTCCGTTGCGGCCACAGCCACCGCCGCCGGCCCCTGCACCTCTCCAGCACACATCACTGGAGCCATTACCGGGCAGTCTGGCCAGACGCCATACATCGGCTGACATACGGGCGCACAGTTGGCAGGCTAACCAGCCGGTTTACCCCCCGTCCGGCCCGCCGCCGTTGCACTGGCCACCTTCTCCTAGCCGCGCCCCTGTGGAGGATCCGCGGGTCCGGGAATCGTTTGCGCACTATCCCCCGGCCGGTACCCTACAGTCCCACTCCCGGCCAGCGACTCCACCTCCTTTCTCAAACGGCATACACGGTCTCGAAAGCCTCAGCAGCTGGTCTTGGAACTCGGCTAACCGGGAAAATAAGAACCTGGCCGTCAAGGACAGTTCCCTGCCGCCGACCCGGAGGGGCAGCATGGCGCACATCCTCAACCCCGCTGATACTTACGAGCGAGATGAGGATGATCTGCGGTCGGATGACGACTATCGCAAGCGCAAGCGGCTGCACTGACATACAGCTACTCGGTTCTTCCATATATTCCACGTCTAATCATCATCACCGCCACCATCAGCCAACGCTGGACGGTCGTTCTGATGCAGCACCTAATACCATACACGGAGGATTTTTGCTTTGATATAGAGAAGCGCAGCGCGGGATACCACAACTTTTTATGACTATGAAGGCGATATGTTGCTCAACGACAGCCCGGTAACGCATGATACGATTCCCTCGTTATTCGCTAGTCAGTCGCATCTCTTGTTTCGATACGGGCCATTATTTTTTGGATAAATACCTGCGCGTTAAAGATACCAGAACCTTAGGTGGTCCGGATACACACATTGCGTTACTCTTTGATTGGGGCGGATCGCATGACTTGCCGCAACTAGAGATAATTTTCACCCTTTTAGCCTCGTTCGTGCCTTCTTCGGCACAGTCTGTTTATTCCCCACGTACACATGAGATAGCCATTGTATAGGATTTTTTTTTTTGGCTTTAAGTTGACTCTTGAGAGACAGGATACACAGAGGCACATCTTCGTCATGGTCCCACCGCGGGCTACCCGGTTTTTGTTTCCCCCCTCAGTCCGGATGCGAGCACCAGGGAAGCCGGCTGGCTTAACTTAACTATGGGCTCGGGTTGAGAGTGTCGTGGAGGGTATTCGTAATCCCGTAATCATGTACACTAGTTTGGTTACAAAGCCTAGATGGGAAGCGGACATGTGTCTCCCACCCCGGCATCCAAGAACGTCGGTGCCAGGCAGCACAAGTCACGGTGTCAGTTTCTTGCTACGAAATGTACAATGTGTTGTCCCTGACCGAGCTTGAATTGACGATGATCTCACTATGCGGTAGCCGAAGCAGCCTGGGACTTTTTTTTTTTCTTTTTCCGTTTCTTCTTTTTCTTCGACGCCGCCCCACGCTCAGCGTCCTCCTGTCCCCTATTGTCTCCTTCCTCCGGCCGCCCGCCCACTGCGCCCGAATTGTCACCGGCTTCGCCGCCATCCGCCCCGTCTTCCGTCCCGTCATCTCTCCGGACCTCCTCGGCCTTTTCATCGCCCGCAGCATCGGGCATCCCCTCCTCCACCGCACCTCCCCTATTAGCCTTCATATGTACCTCCCCCTTCTGGTTCTCATTCTCGTCCCCTTCAACCTTCGCCTCTGTCTCGGTCTCCTGGTGCACGCGCCTCTTCTTCACCCTCCCCAGCCCGCTCCTCCCGGGCTCCTCGTCGTCGCCATCGTCATCGCGGGCGTACTTCTCCGCAGCGCCCCGCGCCGGACCAGAAGAACCGTCGGCCGCCCTACCCCGCTTCCCCAGCAGCCGGCCGCGCAGCATCCTGTCCTCGCGGTCCCTGGCCACCGCGTTCGCGTCCGACTTGGTGGAAGAGCGCGCCCCGATCCCCGCGTTCGGGTCCAGCGCCCGCTCCTCCGCGAACGCGGCCTCTTCCTCCTCGAGGCGGCGGCGTCTAAGCGCCGCCTGGTCGGCGCCCTGGGTGGCGCTGGACGAAGTGGCGCTGGTTAGGGAGGAGAACGCGCCGCCGCTGGTTTTGGGGGTCGTAGTGTTGTTGGTGTTGGTGCGAGAGGAGGAGGAGGAGTGCAGAGAGGCGGTCGCGACGCGCGAGCGGGCGTCCCAGAGCAGCTGGATCTTGTTCATGGTCGCGGCGAAGTCGGGCGTCGGGTTGCCACCACCGCCGCCGCCGTCCTTGGCGGGAGGTTGTTTGGAGGGCATCGCCATTCTTTGTTCTGGTCTTGGAGCGGGTTGGTTGACCTATCTGCTTGGCCTGGGATTAGCAGATTTTTGCTGGGGTGCGCACAGAGCAAAAAAGGTCTGTGTTACCGACGCATCATGGTGTTGCGATTCGTGCGAGCCCCAAATGGGTGTGTGTAGGAAAATAAGCTCTTGCGCAACTGGAGCAGCTTCGTACTGGGCGCATCCGGATAGAAGCGGCTGGTGTATCTTGGGAATAAATATGGGGTTCGCAGATAAGATAGTGATGCGGTGTGTATTGCACCCCCCGGGCGCTTCGACACTGTACGCTTGGTTTGTAGTTTGGCAAGGATCCCACCCCCTGCATGATGAGGCTTCCCGTCTTGTGATTTCATCAAAAGTGAGGTGTCAGTCGCACGTCCATTTTGAACTTCATATATCGCGTCTAGAGCGATTAGTAAATATAATTTAGATTAGATACGCATACTTTGAGCAGAACATGCTTCTGGAAGAGAGATGCGCGGCGCCCCTATTCAGGGTAATAAGTATCTTTCTATATATTAGACTGACTTCGATCAAAGTGGTCAATTGTTCCAACCATTATTCGCATCACCTCACAAATTCAGTTAGGTGGAGAAGACCTGTGTTGGACGGTACTTGGCGTTTTAGAGTGAGCGAGTAAGTCGCCTACATCAGCCATGGAGGGGTCTTCAGCATGCACATAAGCCCCTGAACCCCAGATAGAGTTTTACTTACGATGCATTCCATATGATGCTCCTGTCTGGTCCGCCATAGTAGTCACAAACGACATATTTCAGATACCAACACAATAAAATAATACCGTGGAGCTATCTGCACTCGGGTCCTATAAAAAGAATACCCAAGCCGCCTCCAACACATGATGCACTCGCATGCCATCTGGGAAGTTTAGCGGGGGTAGCATGTGAGAGATTTCGTACCTACGCAGGCTACGTTAGCACCTGGAGGTGAGGTCTGATCGGGATGTAATGTAACCGGCTTTTCCCGCCCTGCCGGTACAAGAAGGTGTTCTGGCCGAGAACCACTTGGTCCGAATCGGTTTAGCGTCCGGCCTGTTTGTTTTCGAGCTTCTCCAACTCCATCCCATGATAACATTGTGCATATCAGTATCAGAAAAATCAGCTCGTTGATATTCCCTCTTCTATTCGCCCAAGCTTGCACCTTTCGTCCGGGCGATCACCAGTCTCTCCGTTTCTTGTTTGAATATAACCGGTAGCAGGATGTTTAAGCTTGCCCGCAGCCGTGCTGCGGCTTTCGCCCTGCGATCTGCCAAGGTACGGAACTACTACTACATGAGTACATGAACAAATGAATTTTGGCTTGGGATGGACCAGCTCAGCTTGCCCTCCTAGCCATACGGTGCCTCTATCTTTGTAAGAATTCAATGCGCTAACATCACCTCTCTCGAAATAGCCCCAGTTCGCTCCCTCTACCAGATTCCCCGGCCTCGCACAGCAACAACGGAGAAACCTAAGCATCCACGAATATCTCTCAGCCGACCTACTGCGACAGGTACATATCCACATCGATATACCACCTTCTTTCGCCAATTCGTACTGACAACAGCCCTCCAGTATGGCGTTGGAGTTCCCAAGGGTTCCAACGCGAAGACTGCCGCCGAGGCCGAGAAGATCGCCAAGGAGATCGGGACTGATGACATGGTCATCAAGGCGCAGGTCCTGGCCGGTGGACGAGGAAAGGGCTCTTTCGACAATGGCCTGAAGGGCGGCGTTCGCGTCATCTATTCCCCTACCGAGGCCAAGATGTTCGCCGAGCAGATGATCGGCCACAAGCTCATTACCAAGCAGACTGGTGCGGCTGGCCGCCTCTGCAACTCCGTCTACATCTGCGAGCGCAAGTTCGCCCGTCGCGAGTTCTACCTTGCCATCCTGATGGACCGCGCGTCCCAGGGTCCCGTCATCGTGTCTTCCTCCCAGGGTGGTATGGATATTGAGGGCGTCGCCAAGGAAAACCCCGACGCCATCAACACTACCTACATCGACATCAACACCGGCGTGACCGATGAGATCGCCCGCGACGTCGCTACCAAGCTCGGCTTCAGTGAGCAGTGTATCGAGGAGGCCAAGGAGACCATCCAGAAGCTGTACAAGATCTTCCTCGAGAAGGATGCTACCCAGATCGAGATCAACCCTCTGTCCGAGACCTCGGACCACCAGGTCTTGTGCATGGACGCCAAGTTCGGCTTTGATGACAACGCCGAGTACCGGCAGAAGGAGATCTTCTCGTGGCGGGATACCTCCCAGGAGGACCCTGAGGAAGTACGTGCCGCCGAGTCCGGCCTCAACTTCATCAAGCTCGACGGCGATATCGGCTGCCTCGTCAACGGTGCCGGCCTCGCCATGGCTACCATGGACATTATCAAGTTGAACGGTGGACAACCGGCCAACTTCCTTGATGTCGGTGGTGGTGCCACCCCGGCTGCCATCAAGGAGGCTTTCGAGCTGATCACGAGCGACCCCAAGGTTACCGCCATCTTCGTCAACATCTTCGGTGGTATCGTTCGCTGCGACGCCATTGCCCACGGTCTCATTGCAACCGTCAAGGCCCTGAACCTCAAGGTGCCCATCATCGCCCGGTTGCAGGGTACCAACATGGAGCAGGCCCACCAGCTGATCAACGACTCCGGAATGAAGATTTTCTCCATTGACGACCTGCAGAGCGCCGCGGAGAAGTCCGTGCAGCTCTCCAAGGTTGTGAAGATGGGTAAGTCATCCTCTGATCCATTTTTGGGTAGGGACCACGCTAACACCTGCACAGCACGGGAGATCGACGTCGGCGTGGAATTCAGCTTGGGTATTTAAGGCATGGACTGGATGGGATGCGAACTGTACTGACTTCTTCAGGGGAGGATCCACGGGACGTGTAACGAGGGAGGCCGTCGAGCTTAGAAGTGGGCGGGATGTCTTAATCGCATTGCATTTGATGTTCATTCCCCGGCACGCTGCCAAATGGAAGTGCATTCCTAATTTCCGATGTCGTATCATCTGCCAGAGATGAATGGACGGTGGTCTGTAATTGGAGGGATATGACTTCTCTATTCCAGCGATTTGCCAGCGGCACCTCCACATTCTCCGTGCTACCCGTGCTGACTACTAGACGCCATTATATCGATTGTCACTTTCTAGCTATAGCACCTTTTTGGCCTGAATCCCAGATATCGTCAGAGCTGATTTCTCCCCTCGCAAGAGTCAGTCAATGTCCAGCTTTTCAAGGCGCCCTCGACGCTCAGCGCCTTTGCAACTTCCCTAGCCAACAATGTACGCGCACCCATCACACCCACCTCAGCACCGCTACGCCACGCACCAGCTCCGGTAGTTCTCGACCAGGACGTACACCGGCCCGTCGGGCACCCCCTCGTCCTCCTCTCCCAGCACCCCCTCCGCGATCCCGAGGGCCAGGAGCCCGAGCACGCACATGCCCAGCGCGATGGCGAGGACAAGCAGACAGACGCCCGCCGCGGCCCGCAGCCTACGCGCCATCCCGCGCCCCCACGCCCGCAGCGCCGGCGCCAGGGCCCCCCTCGCGGAGTCGGCGAGCTCGCGCCGCGCCCTCATCGCCTCGCCGCGCACGGCGCCGC
>QJNV01000482.1:0-40345 GCA_004155935.1 Monosporascus sp. GIB2
CCTTCGTCTCACCCAGTTAGATGCCGTGGGTAGCTCAGAAAACAGCCCCAACTTACCACGGGGCTCATGCTTCTGGAAATAGTAGCCACTGTCTCTGGTTTCCAATCAACCCAAGCCTGGGATGCTGGTGTGCGTAAGTAGAAGAAGGGGGATAGTGTCATCATCGCGTGATATGCGACATCAAGTGGTATATATTATTTGGACGTTATTTTTATAATATTAAACGAAAGGAAAATATGTGGTTAGCGACGGTTAATTACCGATTAAATAACTCTATACAAAAATTAAAAATTTAAATACCGCGGTATATGCGATGTTAAAACCGAATATTTCGACGGCTACCCGGAATATCCTAAAACGATAATTACGATTCCTGTAAAATATTTCGATTTTCTTGATATTGAGCATGTGGGATGTAAGAAAGTGTATATTTTTAAAGTAATTTATTACGGCGCTGTAAATACCGTAACGTCGGTTAAAACTGAGAGGGCCGGCGATACATTGTTGCGGCATATCCCTCCGTCTTAGTCCAGCCAAAGAACTGGGCGACGGTCCCTCCCCCCTATTCCATCTGATTCGCAGGTAAGACCGAGGTAAAGGAAACTCTTGCTAGCAAGAAGTGTCATCCCTGTGATGATTCATAACTGTCGGTAGAGCCCTGAGCCTATAACGGCGAAATTCGTGGTAATATTTAATCTGTGGCGTTAAATATCCATGTCGTGGTGCCATCTAGCTCGTTGGTCGGACAAATCTCTGATTCGGCTCTTCAAGGTCTCAAGCTGGAAAGGGTTAGAATACGGGGAAGAAATACCTGGTACGGTGGTTAAACTTGCCACTACGACACGTGAGGCTACCGCATTGCCGCGGCAAGCACAATATGCCCTCGTTTTAGTAGCGTTACCGTACGTCTACTATGCATGCCGGCCTTTGGCGCATAACGGCTGACTCAGCCTACTGGCGCAGGCACGCCCTGCCTAAACACGGCGACCATTAACGTTTGTTTGACATTGTACCACCTGCTTTTTCCTTATTGTGCGGAAACTGTGTCTGCATGGGCGTTGTTGTATGTTGTGTGGATCTAGTGATTGTTCATCTCAGGGGCGATAAAAGAACCAAAGTTGCCATATGAAGGGCTAAATTTAGTTTCGAACGATCCTAGTATATCTCTTGTCTTGAATCCCTGCCATGAATCACCACATAGGGGCTAATATGGGAATAGGCACAAAATCAAGGGTAATTGAGAGTCTATCTGGCGGCTATACAAGAGTCATTGTCTATGATTTATTTTCCCCCTTGCCACCTTTCCTTGACATTTGCTTCGGCACATTTCCTTGACGAGACGAAGTCAGGAATAATGTCACATAGGTTGCAGCCTACCTGTTTCGTTGGAAGGGGCTTAATATAGTGTAGAGGTTATGGGCTTAATGACTATAATCTCTTCTTAACCTTCCAGATACAGAAGAATTGGGCGCGAGGCTACTGTCAACAGCTAAAGTGGACCACCATTTCTAGGCGGTAGCGACCCATCAGCGAGGGTCGTTCTTGTACGTATATAGGGGGCTTCCCTCTGAATAGATTTGAAGAGACAGGCATTAATGGTTTTCTATTCACTACCCATACTACAGCCCAATTTCTAGGCAGCTTCTTCTGTTTTTCACTCAGTACTTGACCATTTCCTCTGGCAGATACTCTCCATTATATAAACGTCAGGCTTCACGTAGGATCCAGGTCTACTGTCGACAAAGCTCTGGGCTGGGAGAGGAAACCACGCACCATACAATGTGGTGGATCGAGCGCATTTGTTTACGTACATGTCACGGAGATTTCCTTGACGGCAGCAAGTAAGAACACTATTGTAACCGGAGCAGATTGGGGCAAGACTTCGCTTTGGAAAACACGCTTGCAAGTTTATCCCCGGGTAATCTGCCATTCGTCCGAGCTTCTCTACATTGCTAAGGGTCCCAGTTCTGATTACACCTTGGAGACCCGGCACCCCGGTGCCGTTGTATTTCATTCTGTATTCCCCATCATCTGTAACTCGGACCCCTTTAGATATGCCCTCATGGTCTCTGTCAGGTTATATGGTGAAACGACGTGAAAGGCTAGAAGAGATAGCCTCGGAGGTAGGTAGCAATGGATTAGACCAGTAATGCTCGCCCCTTTTCAATATATGGAAAGAAAGGGGCCCTATAGATGCGCTTAACCACCCCTATATGGCCCCTATCCAGAAGGTTCCACCGTCTCCATCACTTTGGCATCTGGCAATCTCATTGTCCTTCACACCAAGAACTTGTTGTGCGAGTCGTTCATGATTCAACTCCCATCCTCGATATAAGGCATATGAGATACGTCTCGAGGGCTCGCAAGAGATTCTGGCCGTATCGCTGAGCGTACTGACAGCCGAACAGAGGAAACCGCCCTCGTGGGCGTGTTGGCCGGTGAAAAGCTTCTTTTCGAAACTATAAATATCGTTCATCATAGAAAACCGCTTTTCGAAGTGGCGCTCGACTGGGCGCACCGTAGCTAGGTCCCCGGGAGAGATGCGGAACGCCAGGGAAAATCGCATGAGCACTTAAAAACCTGCACGAACAGTCAGCTACTGGTCGAGTACGGTGAGGGGATGAAGCTAACAGACGGTGTCCCGACATCCACCATGCGGTCCTCGAGGTACTCCTTTAATCCATCCGTTTCAATCGGGTGGCGTACATCTGGGCTCCCATAAATTCGAAGGGGGCTTCGAGTAATTCGTCGCCCGCTTGGCGATGGTGCCCTCTCATACTCTCTCCCGCGGGTCCCCCGTCATGTATTCGACAAGAATATTGCGATCCGGCCACACGTCACCACGAGACATAGCCATGAGCTTGTCGTTGTAGACTCTGCCATCCCCGAGGGCATGTCCTCAAGGAGACCTTGGGAGTTCAAGAGCCATCAGTGGCCAGTCAGTCCATAACGGCATTGCCAAGCATTGTGTCAGACAATCTTGGAAGACACAACACTTACCATCTACCAAAAACAGAGGCGTCAGCAGCCGGCCCACGAAGTGGATCCTATTGCCCAGGGCCCTCGGGAAGGTAAAGCACGTCGCCCGTGAGGATCCCGAGGCAACAAACTTCTTGCGCCCTTTCTCATTCGTGAGGGGCCAATGCTCAAGGAAATAGCGGTTTACTTCGTTGCTAACCTGACTTTCCTTGGATGAATCTTCGCTGTCCAGCGAGAACTTGGGCGGTTGATGACGACACCGTTAGCAGATTCTATGTCATACATAAAAACAACCGAGCCGAGGACGCGCACAAGAAGCGTTGCCGGAGAAGGCTGCGAGTTCTCTTTAATCACTGGCAAGATCCTGCAGGCGGGCAAGTTTCAGATGGTTCGAGGTTTTCATAATGTTTCAAGATCAAGATCCTCTGTTGACCTGTCTGGTCATAGGCTGCCAGAAGTGGCTGGCTTGCTCGCGAACCCTTTCTGATAAGAATCAGAGTTATCCCTTACGACACCGTTTTACTCTCGTCCACACAAGCGGTATCCAGACAGGCTCTGTTGGCAGAATTGTTACTTTCACCACTCTAAAGGCTCCCGGGGAGCCCCACAGACGGTCATTATCATACCTGGAACATCATCCGTAGTAAGCTACTACTAAGTAAGCATAGTGCTTCCGTCGTCAACGGTGGCAGGTTTAATCTTACTACGGTAGGTCTCGGAAAATTCTAACACCCTCCCATAACAAAACAAGGGGTCGAGTATATACATAGGCTTTCGCAATTACTACACTTACATACGGACCGCTAACCAGTGGCGTAAAGACATAGACACCATAGCCTAGGAACATGTGATTACCGTGGTATCTCGGCTAACGTTATCGCATATCGATATAGTTCCACTCCGCGCCGAGTATCCCCGTTTTAAAGGGAGCCAGGCAGCGGGCGCCACCGCTAAACCACACGCGAGTCACAGATTGCGTATCTTCCCACCACCCCCATGTCGCGCAGCTAACCCATAAGCGCGTAGTTCCGGACGGACAACACTGGCAAAGGAGAGGAGACGTGACGGACGCAAAGCAGAGAACACCCACATATCGCATCCCGAGCCAGACAGAGTTGGACGCGAGCCGCGGGGTCGCTCTCGCGCTCCCTGGAGAGGCGCTCACGGGCGTACTCGATGTTGTCGCGGGACGAGGTGGACTTCGGCGGCTCAACGTCCCGGCGCAGGACGTAATGGGACAGAAGTAGAAGAATTCAGCGACGCCGTACCCGAGGAGCCACGTTACGGTTCCGGCGCACCTTGGAGATCTCCTTGGGCTTGCTGCGCCCGATGTCCATGGCATTCCGCGCCACCTGCAGAAGCATGTCCTTGTACAAGAGGTCGCGGGCGGCCTGGACCTTCTCGTAGCGCAGCCGCGAGATGGCCTTGTAGGCGTCAAGGTGACGGTTCTTTGTTGAGTACCACCGAGGCGACTGAGTTACGTCAGCAGTGGTTCCGTTTCACGCCTATAGGGGGGGACCACGAACCTCGGGGGTGGAGTAGACAATAGCGCAGACCACCACGGCGGGTATCATCGCGCTACCCATCATGAGCCTCCAGTTCAGCTCGATAACCCTTCCGTCGGGTACGTGATAGGACGCCAGATCGGCGACGTAGCCCAGCATGATACCGAAGGCGCGGTCCACATCTGCCATTGCATGACCGGAGCACCTCGGAGCTTCGGCGGCGAGCACTCGGCGGCAAACATCGGGGTCGTAGCGGACTTGGGACCGATACCGAACCCAAGAAAGAATCGCGCGATGAACATGTGCCACCAGGCATTCCTGTCGCGTCCGTGAGTGAGCGACTGCCACGCCGACGGTGATCGGGAGCGACGAATGTAAATGGTTGCCGAAAGCAGACAATGAAAGGTATGAGACAGGAAATGAAGACGGTTCCACGACTACCGAATTTCCCATTCATGGGCTCGGTGATCCAGCAGTCGAAGAAGGTACAGCAAATATACGGAGCGGCTAAGTACCGCAGAGATTAGCCTCCATGATGCTTGACATCACGATCCCAGATGGACAATACAATTAACCATTAGTAACACCTACGAGTCAAGTATCTATTCGGGTGCGGCGTTAGCATGGACACGATCATTGCATCATACGCGGTATGTCAGGCTCCGGAGCTCTTTTTGCTTACTCCTGGCGGCGTGCGGGTCGCCGATGTCGAACTGCCTCCTGTAGTAAGTACTGGGTGCCGTTGACGACGGTCTCGTCCATACTCTGAACAGCGGCGCAGAGGGAGCAGATGATGATGACGGCGCACAGGGTGGATGGGGCTGCGCCATTTGTAGGTGGGCCCGTGGTTGAGGGCCTCGCGCTTGCACGCCGTTAGCCCCGCGACGGCGTCGTAGCTGTCCATGTCGCCGGCGATCGTGGCACCGAGCCGGAAGGCGCGCACGTCGTCATCCACTTTGATGCCGTGCCGCGCGCAGAATTTCTCTCCCCGCCGCCCCAGCTCCTCGGGCGTGAGCCCGTGGAACGAGTTCTCCAGCTTCGCCGAGGCGTCGAGGCGGTCCCGCGTCCCGTCGTCCAGCCCGCCGAACACGCTGCCGCTGCCGTCCAGCGTGGGGTGGTTGGCCTCGGAGTACTCGGACTCTTCCCGGAGCGGCGGGCTGCTCGCCCCGTTCTTCTAGCCGCCAGAAGCCATTGTTAGGCTCTTCTTTGAACAAGTCAGATGTCTATGTAGATTGGTCGAAGGCAATATATCAAAAAGAGCTACCTGGCAGATAACCGGCTCCTTCGTAGTACTTCCACCCCGAGAGACCAGTGAGAGAGCAGGAAGTGCGAGGAATGAAAGGGGGAATGAGGACAAGACACGGGATAGACATAAGAATAAGGCTCGTTTTATTTCTAGGCGTATATTGTGACGGGTTATAGAGTTAGTAACTAAGGCGCAATGCTCTGTAGGCTCTTGCGTTACGCTACGTGCATGAGCGTGATTTTAGCGGTATCAGGCTAGGATCCAACTCCATTGGACAGGCCGCCGGTACAATCGTCATTAAGTCGATGCCTTCCAGAGAAGTGGAAGCCCCAGTGATCGTCAATACAGTAAGGGGACTCCAGACCGCCGTAGGAACGGACGCGATGGGGTTACGCAGCTCGCTCCGGGGGGCAATGAGACCGGATGCGACAGGCTGGCCGCCGTTCGGAAGTGGCCAGCCGTGGAGCATCGTCTACTTTCCATCGAGGGGGTCGACGTCATATCGAGGCAGCGCTGCATGGTTTTGCCTGCTTGCCCGGGTTTTCCGGGTACGGGGACATGATTATGTAGCGCCTATTCCGGGGACGATCTGCTGTCGGCTATGGACGAGTTGGAGGGCTGCTTGAGGGTCGGATGACGTGGTTATAATAGGCGCATCTTTGCGAAGGGTGGCAGGGTGTCACTGGGTGAGAGGCTACGAGTGAGTGTACCTTCACTTCTCGCGCGACCCGAAGCAACCCCAGGCCCAAAACGCCCTACAAGCCAGCAGGGAATGTCCGTATTTTGGAAGCGAGTCAAGGATGGATATTAACTGGTAATCGCATAATGTGCCGCACATGTCCAAGACAGTTGTTGCTACTACCTTGTTCTAGAATAAGGCTACGAAAGGTTGACCAGTCTTTACTCCAGAACTTACTTTGGCGAACTAAAAGCTCCTGTAGCGCACACTTCAAACTCGTACTACAACAGGTCAACCTAATGAGGTAAAGCTTAATATTCCAGGTCGCCAATGCTGTTGCCAATGCCCTAAGGACAGAGAAGCTTCACTCAAGCTTCTGTTGAAGGAACGCAAGCCCATAACTGGACCCATAAAAAGCTTAGCGTTCCACTTTACGCGTAAAGTGGTATAGCAAGGGGCGCCCTTCTCCTTCCTGAAAGGCTGCGGGGGGGGGGGGGGGGGGGGGCGGGGGGGGGCGGGGGGGGGCGGGCGGGGGGGGGGCCCCCCCCCCCCCCCCCGGCGGTGTTTCGGTCTGCCATGCAGAGTGCTCTGGAATTTCCTTGCCTATATAGGTACATATATACCAACATTGGCAGGTCCTGCTGCATGGTGACATCGTTCCCCTAATGTGCATAACAGTGCCCGCCGAACATCTTACATCCGGATTGCCCGTTAAAAGTGTTGCTCCTCAGCGCAGAGGGACGGCGGTGAGCACAGGGACAGCTCTGCCGCGTTCATTTAGGAAGACTCCTTTGCGAGTGTCCTCGTTTGTTATAGTACGATGATCCATAGGCATATATGCATTGTGATTGTTGGACCATCCTGTAGGGTATCGTACGCTTGTGATATATCGGGTCTCAATGGCGGCTATATCGGCTACGTATACATATATGCCATCCTTGGTAGCTACAAGTTGCTACGCCGTACTGCCGGAATATTGTATCTGGTCATCTACCGTGGGTGATCCCGGAACATCTCAGATTGATGACCACACAGCAAATTCTCCCCGTAGTTAAAGCAAACCCAGAGGCTACCCTGCCTGTCCAACGCAAAGGTATCTAACGCCGGCGCCGTAAAGTAGAAACACCCAAACTCTAGCCAGCTCTGCAGCGTTCGCCTCGCACAACCGGCCTATTAAGCTTGCTTGCTGATTTGATACTGTGGTCATACATCATCGTGGCCGTGAATCATACACATGCACAAAATCCTAGATTTCCCTATTCCTGCCTCGCGTGATGTCTTGCATGATGCTTGTCTAAATAGGCGGTGAAGGGCTCAGCCTCCCTGCGTTGCTAGGGGACTTGGGCGCGCGTCTCTGACTAGGAGAGCCGGCGGCCCTCGCGTGATGATTCTGCGGCGATGCTGATGATGATGATGACTCGAGTGCTATGTAGCCTTTCTTCCGCGCGCGTTTCCGCTTCAGCGCCGACCACTCCGTCTTCCACGCCGAGATGCTCTCCCGCAGGTCCTGGTCGGCGTCCTTGGGCACGTAGCTGAGGCATTGCACCTCGATCGCCTTGAGCTGGAACTGTAGATTGAGGATCTCCATCTCGTTCTCGTTTCGCTCGTCCTCTCTTTTTGTTTGGTTAGTAGCCATTAGTCCAGAACCACGGGTAGATACGCGTCGAGCTCGGGTGCGTTGGAAATGGGAGACTCACAATTCCTGAACCCGCCTTTCGAGATAGATGATGCGCTGCGCTGCGCGTTCTGCTCTCATTATGAGCAGGTCATGGATGTGCTAAACACAGTTGTCAGCAATGAGTCAGCATTAAGGCTTGGGCGCAACCTTGCATCTGACTCTTCTTGCCTCGCTCTTAGACTCGCCATGACGGCTTCTAAACCTCGACATAGGTTTTGAGCCTCAGCCACCACACGCTCAGCGTCCACTGCTGACAACATGTCGCCGTGTCCTAGCGATGTTTCACCATTGTGGCTGCTCACCCCAGATTCTTTAGATGAAGAAGGTGATTTTGCTGGTAATAGAGTGTTTCGCCGATCATGCATTGACTGTTCGGGTCTCTGCAGCTCCCGAGCTAGGTCATCACCAGGTGGGTCACTCGGAACTGATCCGGAGGGCTTAGGGCTTCTCAACTCTAACTCTCGGTGCCGACCATCATCCAAAAAGACTGATTCCATCTCGTCCATCATCGCGTGCAGCCTATTAAGACTCTCATCTCCCCTGCCATCGCCCTGATCGAGCTTGGCCGCTAGATCATTGAGGCGTCGTATAAGAATATGCTTGCCGTCTTGCATGGGACCATGTTCATTGAGCCGGTTGGCGGCCGAGCGTGGCGAGGAAGACGGGTCCATAAATGGCGATAAGATCTGCCGTGGCAATGGTGATAATGGGGACATGCCCAAAGACGGCAGACTCATTGACGGGGATGCCAAGGGTGAGACCTCAGGCGTAGCCGTACCATCTTTGCGACGCAAAATGTGATGTCTGTCCAAACCGTTCCGAGGCGGCGTGCGCGGGGATCCAGTCTCTGATGGAACGTCTCCCTCGGGCTCAAGATCGGGCATGAGCTCAGGTATGTAAACAAACACGGGGCTAAATTCTCGATCTTCGTGTTGGATCTACCCGGTAATGGTCCAAGGCCGGCACCATAACACATGAAACAGGGGAGATCCGGAACTCAAAAGGTTTAAATCGGGCGTTTGGGATTGAATCATTTCTATTTCTGGATTTAGACACAGGATGGTTATGGCACCCTTCTGGTGTGCTGGCTGGCGTGGTGACAGAAGCGGGACACGGAAAGCCCCAGGTGACCGAAACGCTGAATTGCCGGGCCGGGACCATCCGGCAACAGACTGACAGGGTATCGAGCTGGGCATCAGGCATTCTATCCTCCACCTCTTAACGTAGGACTGTATGGCAACGTGGTTGGGAGGCCGTGCCGCGCATCGAGAACATCTTTGTAGGGGAAGTCGAAGTATCCCTTCTCACTTCAAAGTGTGCGCTGTCGCCATCGGAAATGGGGACCGCGACACCAGAATGGAAGCAATAGATATATCCGTCCACCGCCGAATTCAATTGCAACAAGGGAGCATTTGATGCACTTTATAGGACCACCAGATGCATGATAAGCACCCATGAGTGAGGTGCTTGGGTGCTTGGGTACTTGGGTGCTTGTCTACGTGAACACGCAAGTTGAGCCAAATAGCGAAGACCATTGACGCTGCTAGGAATCGAACCTTACTCGCTATTTGGCCCCACCTATATCTACGCATCTTCTTATACGCAGCTCGGCCGGACGGGACGACCCGGTGATACCTATGGCATGTGTGACGGGGCCTTTCGCGGGGCAGAAGCCCGGCCATCACCACTCATATCTGATAGATTTACCGGATGGCGGAACTCTACTCGTCAGATCTACTGTAGGAACACCAACCTGCCGAGGGAAGCCCCACTCGGCAGGTTGACGTTCCTACAGTAGCCCTGAGTGAGTGGCGAGCGGGATGCGGAGTGAAGCGTGCCCAGGGTACTGCACGAAAGTATGCTCCGTACAATGCGTGTACATACAGGACCGCTCGAGCAGACCTGGAAGTAAGCATACTCCGATCCACTTTCGAGCTTGCATTGGACCGAGGTGCTTAATCTTGTATTAACCGAAGGCCCGTAAACTACCTGCTTTTTCCGTTCGTTACCGTACATACTGAGTAGTTTGCGATCGAGTCTTCTCACGAAAGCGTTGCAACTAGGCAGGCTGTTCTACCGTTAGTCGGCCCATTTCACATTTGTACAACAGATACATGTGCTGTCAGACCGTATATGATGCAAGACACATAACGGTGCGTTATATTTTCAGGGAATGGCTAAACGCAGGTCAAACGACAACCACTAATAAGGGCATGGAAAGAACATCGCATTCTGCTGCTTATTATACGTAAGAAGGATAGTCACTTAAATAGCCACTTGATGATAGGTTAACCCCGCCTCGGCTGTGGAGTGTCGTTTTCGGTAATATGGAAGGGCCTGGCTATATCTACCCTTATAAGTAGGTCGCCAAGCTCTTGTGTGCACTAAGGCATGTCTCATGTGGTGTGGCTTAAGGTAGCCCCACCCGTCAAGTCACTACCTACCTTGTTAACAAGAAGCACATGCTATCAATCAGTTATTGAAGTTTCAGTATACACAGATAGCCTGACTCTCCTTCTTCCAACGACGCCTCAACAACATAGTCGCCGTCTTTCTTTTGGTGTCCCAGATACTTGCAGTTCGTTTGGGAACAATAATTTATTAATTTGGAGTGCATATGACAAACTGATTAACACGTGCTTGGCTATTCCTATCCTTGACTCCTCGAGTTCCGATAGCGCTGTTCGCTAGCTACCGAGGCCCTACCTTGGTCAGTCATCCCACTCTCCGGCCGGCATTGACCGCGGGGCTCGATGTGAGGGCGCCTCCATCTTCAGACTGGAAAGGAGAAAATTTGTGCGACCGGTTAAGCATCACATGGCAATTTACAAACTCTTAATCTGATCCTATATACATTTTCTCTTTTTTATAGGCGCTGCTCGGGTTTCCTCTGACCTGAGGCCCCCGCCCATCATGTCGTGGAGGGCGTCTGCGAGGTTGATGGACACCATCAGCCACTATGCCAAATTCCCAGCTACCGGTGTGAGTTTAAGACAGATGGTCCAATTTGGAGAGCGATCATCGATAGGTACTTTTGTATTCCCGTATCGTTCTACAAAGTTTGCAGAGTTTGTTTGCTGACTTGAATGCCCGGTTGTCTAGGAACCCTGTTCCGCGCCTCCCAATTCCTCGCTGAAGAGCTCCCAATTCGTCTTGCGCATAGGGTACAGGAGCTCGAAAGCTTACCCGATGGACTTAACGAGATGCCGTCAGTTAAGAGGGTGAAGGACTGGTATGCGCAGTCATTCGAGGTGCGCATTTTCGTCCCTCTCCCATCTCTGGGCCACAGCTCCGGTCCTGTGGACTATCTGACATGTACCAACAGGAGATCACAAACGTACCGCGGCCCGAATTAGACAAACATACGCGCGAACGCCTCTTAAACCCTGGCAAGTTCGGTAGTGGAAGAAGTTCTGTGTTATCTGAAGCGACGCCGAATCCGAGCATCAAGGACGGCCAATATGCCTCGTCACCAGGGCACACTGGAGCGATCAATGGCAAAAAGAACTCGGCGACGAGGAGATATTACGCAATGGTTGATGATAGCGGTGACTGGCCACCAGAGTTGCAGGCATATAACTCCAAATTTGCACAAACTTTACATAAGGTTAAGAGGAGGCACGATGGTGTCGTAACAACAATGGCGCAGGGAATCCTCGAATACAAGCGGAAGCGGCAGCGCATGCAGATCGACAATAACATTCAGTCCTTCCTAGATCGGTTCTACATGTCCCGGATAGGAATTCGCATGCTTATAGGACAGCACATAGCTTTGACCGATCAGAGCCGTCACATGGATCCGACCTACGTGGGCATTATATGTACAAAGACGAACGTACGCGACCTGGCACAAGAGGCTATCGAGAATGCGCGGTTCGTGTGCGAGGACCACTACGGACTCTTCGAGGCCCCCAAGATCCAGCTCGTCTGCAACCCCGACATCAACTTCATGTATGTACCGGGACACCTGTCGCACATGCTGTTCGAGACCCTGAAAAACTCCCTGCGCGCCGTGGTCGAAACTCACGGGCAGGACAAGCAAGAGTTCCCCGTGACCAAGGTCATCGTCGCCGAGGGCAGAGAGGATATCACCATTAAGATCTCCGACGAGGGGGGCGGCATCCCCCGCAGCGCCATACCTCTGGTCTGGACGTATATGTACACCACCGTGGACCGTACACCCAACCTGGATCCAGACTTCGACAAGAGTGATTTCAAGGCGCCGATGGCCGGTTTCGGATACGGGCTGCCTATATCGCGGCTCTACGCTCGTTACTTTGGCGGTGATCTTAAGTTGATTAGCATGGAGGGGTAAGTCGAGCCATGCAACGCACCCGCCGAACCCCACTCCTCGACCCCTTTTCTCCTGATCCCGATCTCTCTCCGTAACTTAGATCGACATCCATGTGCATGACTCAGTACGGTTCACTAACACCGGACAAACAACAGGTATGGCACGGACGTGTACCTACACCTAAACCGGCTCTCGAGCTCCTCGGAGCCCCTACAATAGCAATCAGCAGTCATGAGGGACTGGCTGATGGCGGCCAAGCCCCGGGGATTGGCGACGAGGATGCAAAAGCGGCTCAAGAACCTCGAGGTGTCGGAGCGCAGGCAGGTCGGCGACGCCGAGTCTATGATGATGGTGAACGACGGCGCGCGGTGCGACAACGCCAGGCAGTTGTAGTTATAAGAATTAGAGCCCAGCTTTGAGTGCAGCATAGCGTAGCGCCGCCGGTTGTGGTGTTGGTTTAGGCGCTTACCCAGCGAGCCATCTGGCCGTGGGGGCCCAGCCAGCGTGATTTTAACGACCGGTTCGTCTTTCTCGTGGTAGGGTAGTATGTCTTATTCGAGCATACACAGCCACATAGCGCGACACGGTATACAATCATGCTATACAATAGCGGACGATGTGCGCGACGGCGTCAGGGAGGAAAAGAGATATCAAGCGGAGGAGAAAGGAGGCAGCATGTCGTGTCCCATCCTATAGGCCCAAAGCAAGACTCGAACTTGGATCCAGGTTGGGGGGCCGGGGAGGGCATGGAACTCAACTGAGTAGACTTAGGAACCCGTTATGAGACGAAGTTAACGTAACTAACCGATAAGAACCTCCGGTGCCGGAAAAGGACACAATGACGATGAATTTATGCCTGCCTGACTCTGTCTGTGTATCTGCCTGTTGTGATGTCTCGTCTCTATGTATTGTGGCAGTCCTGTCTAGCTATCCGCCTGTGTCATATGTGTTCCGGGCGGGCATCTTCGCCCCTCTCCTCTGACCATCATAGAACAGCAGAGCAAATGCTGCCCATCATCTAGGTTACCTATTCACTTATTCACTCTTATTGCCTCCGCGGGCGCGGTGACTTTACTAACAGCAGTAGGTATACGCCTAAATATCCACCTACCTACCTATATTCCCAATTACAGTGCCCTTTTCCCAACTCCCTCTTTCTCCGTATTATACTGGCTGAACGTCCATGAAGTGTTAATAAAGATGAAAGTTTATAGCCGCTTTTCTAATGCAGATAGGACGAAGAAGGAAGGGGACAAATTTAATAAAGGGGCAGGACGGCGGCATGTTTGGTTGCGGTCTAGGTAGAACTCTTAACTAATAGCAGATAACTCATGTACGCGTAGTTGCGTTATGATATCCTAACTGCCTTACATAGGCGCGAGCCGCGTGCGTAGAAATAGGGATTGAAAAACGTGCATACCTCCATATACATATCTGCTTATGCAACGTTACGCATCTGCCAATTAAATCAAGCATGTGGGCAAAGTGTTGCAACTATTCAGTCCGGGGTTTTGTTCTGATTGGGAGTGCTATTGGACTAGCTATATAGGGGTGCTCTCCTAGCTGATATAGCCTGTTGGCCTTTTGTTCCTGCAATTCTAGGACCTCAAATCAAGCAAGGCCTTTTGGCCGTTGTAACGCTCCAATAAACAAATCACCACATCTGCCGACAAAGCGTATATATATCAACATATTATTCGTCCCCGGATAAAGCACAATGTAGTTCTTGCTTATCGATTAACCCGTGCACTTTCTGTATGTTTGTGTGTATGACTACTATCTGTATAAGTTATCTATCTGATTTCGTCAGGAAGCAAGTGTAGCTGGTCCTCGGTGTGAGGGGCCTGTCTCTGGGTTAATGGAATAGAATATACATTGTGTGGTGGTATTGCTGCGAGGATTGGAAGCCGACCCGACTCGTGCAAGCTTTCCATACAATGATAGTATTGGTTCTAATACCCTCAAGCTCTCACAGTTCGACTTGCAAATGTCTTGTACACGGCTGTCAGGGTATTGTGGATGCCTCCTTTTGGGCCTCAGCAGCTCATTAGCGAGGGTCTTTCATGCATATATATAGGGGGCCTCGCCGCCGAATAACCAGGAAGAGCCAGAAGATTAATGATCATCTATTCGTCACCCGTATTGTGAGCCACCTTCTCGGCTGGTTCTTGTGCCTTTTACTTTGTGCTTCACCATATCCCCGAAAATGGCTCTACTGAGTATCAGACTTGGGCAGTTCCTGGCACAACGGATACGCCTCCTCCGTAAATTAAAACCGCTTATAGGTAGCACTTTGATAGAGATACCGACTACTCTCGAGGGTTAGTGATGACTTAGATCGACCACCAAACTAGTGCCATCATAGCCTACAGCAAGGGCACGGCTGGCCCTCTGCACGCTTCTCAAGTATATAATTTAGATGAAAGCTCCCTTAGAACACTACAGGTCACGACAACTGCCAAGGAAAGCCAGTATACAATCGGTCACAGGTGCAAGTACTTGGGAGAGAACTCAGATATCAGGATAGAAGATCCAAAAGACAGAGATATAGATAATAATTTGAGCAGTAGGATCAGTTGTGACATAGGGTCTGAAGATGCTCCAGTACTACTAGTTTGTCGCTTCGACCCATAGAGAGGGCCACGATTTGTACCTAGAAACACTGCCTTTCCCCTATTCAACTCTGCTCTTGGGACACATACCCAAGCCGTAACTTCTCGTTCGCAAGTGCTTTTTGAGGGGATGGATATCATTGACGGACAATTATTTAAGTGGCATCCATTCTTCAGCTATTGATTCCTTCATAAACGACATTCTGGTGTGGTCTTGCGTATCTAGTATAACTTACTGTGGTTGCAGAAAGTTCTGCGGATGAGAGTCAGCTGATACATTCCTATACCTACCTTCTCCCTAAAAACCCACCAATGAGATGGACTCCTCCACGGATATAGGAGCGCCACCCTTTGCTTATTCCCTGATGCATGGCTTGCAGCCCAACCAACCGGGCGGATCATGCATGTAAATGCAAGGACCTGAGCGCCGAGATGTTGAATTCTGGGGAAGTTCGCCCGTCTACCCGCAGTTGGGTATGAACGCCGAACGTTCCTAGAGCTATTCGAATCATAAATGCCCACCATGCCTACATAGGTATGTAGTCTTGCCTTCACCATCCAATGCGGTGTAGTCTCGTCATGACGTCTTTAGCTCCCTCCCGTTCCCCTGACCTCGGAATATATGGGGCTAATGGGGGCCACTTGTTGCCGATCACAACTTTAAACGAACTTCATGCCTAAAATCCCCATTTTGGCTCTTTATATCGTTGAGCCGATGGATCCTCCATCGGCAAATGTCACCGGTTACAAAGAACTGTGCCCACCTTCCACCGCTGCCCGTGTAAAGACAATGACTATTTTATGTGAATATGCTACCAGATATATATCGAAGAGCGACCGTCTGGAAAGTCTACATGTTTTCCTACAATTAGGGGAGTGTTTTCAGGGGACCTTGGCTACCTAGTTGGCTCGGATGTAACCCCCACATACATTACTCTACAAGAGTCTCACTCAGGTCGAGCTAGCATTACGAAGTTGTGGTTTCCTCCAATGAAAGCATTTTCCTTCGATTCCATGCGTGGAAATCGCAAGCCTCCAAAGCAGCCGCATCATCCAGGACCTTGTCTTTAGCTAAACCTCTTGTAAACGGCTGCCGCTGCCGCTACCGTATTCGGCAGCCCATAGATGCTAAAGTCCATCCGGCAAGGATCGCCCACGCTTGAGTTCGTGATTCGAGGAGAATCTCTAGAGACCGGTCATGGGCTGCATCCCCTGTCCAACATGGATTCTCAGCACCCCCAAGCTCTACAACGTTCGTACTGTTGCGGGAGCCTGGCTACGTAGAAGCCTTCGAGATTAGGAGTACCGTCGACTATATGTATATCTTTTAGGAAAGTAACCTCGCGACGTGAACATGTCCAACAAATATAAAATATGGGCTGCTGCCAGGGCAAATGAGAAAATGTATTTCCCATCCTAAGCCATTCTCTACCCCTACTCTCTAGCATCCAAGATCAAACCTTTGGGTTTCCCCCTTTTTCTTCGCAATATTGGCCTTGAGGTCTCGTTTCTTCGCCTTTGCTCAACATGAGGTTCACCGTAGCCGCCCTTGTGGCAACCCTTGCCTCCGCCTCCCCTACCAAGCTCCTGAGCACTCGTAACGAAATTGCTCGCCGTCAAGCCGCAGAGCCCGCCCCTTACGGCTACGCCACCCTTAATGGCGGCACGACTGGCGGTGCTGCTGGCAGCACCGTCACTGTTAGCGACCTCGCCTCCCTGAAGAAGGCAGCCGAGTCGGCTGGGCCGCTGACCATCATCGTGTCCGGATCCATCTCGGGAAGTGACAAGATCCGTGTCGCATCCGACAAGACCATCTTCGGTGAATCGGGAAGTTGTAAGTCCCTACCAGGAAGTTCTTCCCAGCAAGGCACAATTCTAAAGAGCTCTCAGCCATCAGCGGTGTCGGATTCTACATCCGACGGGTTAGCAACGTCATTATGCGCAACTTGAAGATTGCGAAGGTCGACGCTGACAATGGTGACGCCGTCGGAATCGACAAGTCGACCAATGTCTGGATTGACCATCTCGACCTTTCTGGCGATCTGAGCGCCAAAAAGGACGACCTGGACGGTCTCCTCGACATTACCCACGCCGCTGACTATGTCACTGTCTCTAACACCTACCTCCACGACCACGTGAGTTCGCCCACGTAACTCCTTAACTATCTCGTCCCTCTTTGCTTACCAAAAGCAGTGGAAGGGCTCTTTGATCGGGCACTCGGACAGCAACAAAAACGAGGACACCGGCCACCTGCGCATCACCTATGCCAACAACCACTGGAAGAACATCAACAGCCGTGCGCCGTCGATCCGCTTCGGGACGCTGCACATCGTCAACAACTACTACGACGGCCTGATCTCCACCGGCGTCAACACGCGTATGGGGGCCCAGGTCCTCGTCCAGAGCAGCGCCTTCGCGAACTGCCCGGAAAAGGCCATCTTCTTCGCCGACTCGGACTCCACCGGCTACGTGGTCCTCGATGACGTCAACCTGGGCGGCTCCGAGAACTCCGCCCCCGAGGGCAAGCTGACGCCCAGCTCCCTCCCCTATCCCGCGATCAAGGTTCTCGGCTCCGCGAACGTCGCGTCTAGCATCCCTAGAACTGCCGGCCAGACGCTATAAGGGCAGAATATCCCGTCATATATTGGGCGCCGGATTTTGTTGGGAGCAGAGTAGCGCAGCGCCAGGTTTGGTAGCATGCCCGGAATCCTCCACTTGTTCCTGATGACGCTGTTGCTAGTTATTCGGCTGAAACCCACTGGTATATCGCTGGGCTTCACAAAAACTGCCCACCGGCTCTCCTTTTCAGCCTGTGGCGGCTGCTTCCGTTGTACATACTTTAAACAATGCTTTGAATACGAATCTTTCAGTCACAGTTGACAGCTTGACAAGTTGACCTCGACCCCGGCCCCTTATTGGCTGCTTTGTAATTGATCCCTTGTATCTCCGCACATGGGTATACCAGGACATATTCAGTGATGCAATACTAGCAAATGTAATTATCAGTGCATAGGGTACTGTGGTACTTCATTGTGGTACTTCATAGTGGTACTTCATAGCGGCATGAGCCACACCTCAAAAGGTCCGACATTTGTGGGGCCGTCCCGAACAAAGAATTTCAAATTCTGATGCCAGCACAATAACTTTGCCATTCTGTTCACTTGATTCGATTGTGGGACACAACTTGGATTAGAAAATTTATGTTTCTAAGAGTGCCCAAGCCATCCGACAGTCATGGTGCTCGTCAAAGCTTGAATTGTGCTGGAAGATTCAAGTGGAAGCAGCGATCACAAGCCAAGCCTTAGAGGTACTTCGGTACCTGTCTGTCAGGTTCCAAGGTTTGCCTTGGTTATTGTGGCCAGCCTGTTTTGTAAAGCTCATACGATCAAACTTGATGAGCTTACCAATACACTTCTTGAACGTTTGCATAGGCTTCAACCTGATCACTTTTCTTTAACGTAACGCTTCATTCCTGGTATTTGATACCATGGGCTCTCAAAGTCAAGCCAAACAACCTGAAAGCCAAGAGAGCTTGATCGGGTAATTCGCCCCTCCACCTTACGTAGCTGACACATACGCAGCTTTCCTCCTTGTTCACCTTTCTGCTCTACTTTTGTCCCGCGAACAATTGCTTTCTACGTCGATTGCCTGGGGGTTTTCTGTAGTGCGACAAAGCGCTTGAACAATGGACGGGCAGCAAAGTTGGAGCTTCGCGGGCTTAAATACCGAGGAGTCTCCCGAAGCCTCGCCCAATGTAAAAGAGACACGCGAGGAGGACACCGACTACCGACAAGCAGATCCCGAACCGAGTTTCCAAAATACTAGATCGCGCTCAGACGAAATGCCAAGCAGGGCGCGCAAATGCTGGATATGCCTCGACGAGGAGCTGCCCGAATACGTGTCGACGGGTCTGCTGGGTCGTCGCCGCAGGAAGATTTACCGATCCGAGGATCCCGCCCTTGGAAGGCTTATCTGTCCTTGCCGTTGCAGAGGCTCTATAAAATACGTCCACGAGGGTTGCATAAAGCAGTGGAGGAACCAGAACCCCGAAGCTTACCGGTGTGGCCGATGCGGTTATCACTATCAGCTAGAACGACTCACCTGGGCCGAGCGCCTCCGAAGTCCGCTCCTTGCCTTGGCCATCACCATCACCATCCTTATCACTACCATCTTCCTGCTTGGTTTCGTAGCCGACCCGATTTTGAACCTCTGGATTGATCCCGTCGGTACCATCGCGGAAACCGTTGGATCCGGCTCTCTCACTCCAGAGGAGAAGATCGAACTCCTAGACCTCGAAGAGCAGAGTTGGACTGAACACTTTCTGAAGGGTCTTTTCTCCCTAGGGCTGCTCGGATTCGCCAAAGCGTTCCTGGCCATGAGCCCTTGGCAGTGGTGGAACCTCCGGACCTCTGGAATCATAGGTGGGACTCGTCGCGGCGGTACTGGACGTGACCGTATGGAGAACATCAGCGTCACTCTTGTGCTGATTGGTGTTATCACGTTCTTATGGGCAAGTGCAAGCCCCCTGCACCCGTATCGTCACGCTGATGCTAACAAGTAATGAATTCCAGGCCGTCTGGAGAGGTACCAGATCGTGGACTGAGCGGACACTTGACCGGGCCAGTGAGAGAATCATGAACGCCCATAGAGACGACGAGAGCGATAGTGATGATGATGATGATGACAACCAGGAAAGGCACCGGGAATAACACCGCAGGTAATGCAGACGACGTTGTTGATGAGGATGCCGAGTCCAGATAGGACCAGTAGTATGTGGACAGAGTCCAAATGATGCACGGTTCTTGCTTTTGCTCACCTGTGACTTCTCCACTGTCTGTGGCCCATGGCCTGATGGCCGCATTGCACACTCTTAAGTTGCCTCGAAGTTTCTCTTCCATATCGTGTCAACTAGTCTGTGTGCAAAGATCAACACCTTGGAACTGTCCCGTGGACGCAGGCGTTTTGCTCTCGCTCACAATATGGATGTGTTCAAGGACGTCAAGTCTGAATTGCACCATCAGCTGCTCTTACGAGCAATGCTGCCTTTCGCTGCCCTTCCCCCTTACCGGTTCATAGTGAAGGCGTGGTATTCTTATTGCGAAGCTTGATACATATCGCCCACCTACCGAACGAATACCTACTATTAAGAGATCAGACACTATACGTGCCTGTATAAGGCTTTCAAGCCACAGATATCCTGGGAAGAAGTTACCTTTATACTCTCTCCCGCTTACATAAGTCTCGATTTGAACCCCCCTTCTCCTAGACTAACCCCCACATATGTTTGTGCTATTCCTCTTTTGTCATTAGAGCATAAGTCATACATAGTACGCGAGGTGTTCTCTTAGGGGCGGGCATGAAAACGAAATTTTAATTGTCCCTTTCGGACAATTGAACAAAGAGGTGGATGGATCCCTTCGCCAAGTCCCCAGGTTGCATGGTTCATTTTCTCTACATACAAAATAATCAGATGGCCCTAATTTGACAATTTGACGATGACTTGAGTGCAGAACCCATCCCGTCCCCATGTATCCAGCCAGCTCCTTTCTTTAACACTACTCACTACTCTTCTTCGTATGCCCATGCGCCCTGCGGACTCATTATGACTTTCCCATAGTGCTTGGTCTAGATGCGCCTCACCCGAAGATAAGGAGCTGCGTTGTCAACAGCTTCGGGACCCTCCCCAAACTCGATTGGCCTGCCACCGTCCCGTCATCGGCATCCTCTGTTCGGTCTTTTCTTCGGTATTGCGGGTGTTTCTCGAGCAGAATCGACAGCGTCGCTCTGTTTATTTTATACTTCTTTTTTTTTGTATCAGTCTGGTCAGCGGGTCTTCGATCGTGCCCTCCGTGACGCCTTGTACTACTTCGAAATACGAGGAGATCCTGGCAGACCCAATCCCAACCCTCCTTAGCCTGGGATACCAAGCAAACTGCGGCACTCTCAGCATCCTAAGCAACCGAGCGGCGCTCAGACAGACCTTTCCACTCCCTCGCTCACGATACAGCCACTCAGTCGACACAATGCACTACGCCTATCCTTCTCGGAAGAATTCAAATCCACCCCGCTACCTTCCGCGAACGTCACGCCTGCCCACACTGAGGAGACGACACCTGAAGCCGATAGCGCTGTTCGGACTGGGGATACTCGCCTTAATATGGTTCTTATCTAGCGGCGGCTCGAAGACTGGTTCCGAGCGCAAGATCTCCGGGGAGCCACCGGTCGTACTGGTGACGGTATTCGAGGAGAAGAGCGATAACGCCGAATACATAAAGAATATCAAGGATAACAGGATGCAATATGCGGAGAAGCACGGTGAGGACCAAACTTTCATGGTTTATCCAACTCCGACCACTGACGGGTGTCACAGGTTACGGGACCCTCTTCGCTAAAGTTGGCGACTATGACCTCGGAGGTTCGCCCGCGTCCTGGTCCAAGGTGGTGGCCACGCGCCATGCGATGACCGAGTACCCGGACGCCAAATACATCTGGTATCTCGACCAGGATTCCCTCATTATGAACCCCCGCCTCAAAGTAGAGGATTACGTGATGGGTACGAGCAGACTCGAAGATATAATGATACGGGACCTGCCCGTAGTCCCGCCGGACAGCATCATCAAGACCTTCTCTCATATGAAGGGCGATGATGTCTCGCTGGCCATCACGCAGGACAAGGACGGTCTGGCGGTGGGTAGCTTCATCGTGCGGAATGGCGAATGGGCGAAGTTCTTCCTCGACACCTGGTTCGATCCCTTGTACCGAAGCTATAACTTTCAGAAGGCCGAGATGCACACATTGGTAGGTCCACTCGATGCCTGATAACCAGCAAACGCGGTAATGCTGACTCGTAACAGGAACACATTGTTCAGTGGCACCCGACAATTCTGTCTAGACTAGCGATTCTTCCTCAACGGGCGATCAACGCGTACTCAAGACCCGACCGCGGCGAGCAGTACAAGGATGGCGACATTGCCGTACGATTTCCCCACTGCACGAGAACGGGGGAGAAGAGCTGTGCCAAGGAGGCAGAGCGCTTTTCACATCAATGGCGAACATCGTTTAACAGCCACTGATCGGGAGCGCCTCTGACATGTAGAAGAATAAGAGGGGCGGATTACGGAGCAAATGCGTCAAACACAGGTTCCGAGGGTCCTGCGAGTTGGGAAACGGCAAAACGGCACAACGACAACTGGATGAGAGAGTATCATCCGGATGTGTCAACGAGTAACGGGCGTTCAGGAGCATACATTCGGGGCCTTAATAGACTGGGAAGCGGTATTTTGCAGTCAGCGACTCGAAGCCGCTGGGGAGATCTGTGCCTGGCATATACGGAAGGTGTTGGACGATGCACGACTATTTATTCACCGTTCCCATGGCGGAGGTCGTCCCAATATATGGCTCTGCGGACCTGGTAGCAATATCCGGAGAGAGACGGAGCGAGAAGGCAGCTTGATGATGTCGTCTTCTTGGGTTATAACTGAAGTCCACAATGATACCTCTGTTGAACCATTCATCCATTGAGTTCGAGGGGAGCCGACTCTCTTATGCCTTTCTAGCCGACGAGGGTGATTTGCCGTATGACAATGGTAAGGAAGATGAGGCGGTGGCTGATCCTAGGTGCAATGAAACAGTACGTCAAGCAGGTATGATTGCTTAAGTAAGGGGTCAACATAGAGGGTGTTTAATACCAAAAATATTTAGGACGCGTATTCGGTATAAAAAGGTCCGACTTTGGTGCATTGAGGAACTTTATCAATGACGACCCAAAATAGTGCGCTGCTAAGTTAGCCACAAGTTTTAAATATAACAGACTTTTCTGTCATCAAGCCATTCTCGAGATGCCGAGGATCCCTTGACTTGATTGATGAGTTCTGCTCTCCGCTGTATTTTAAAGCATGTGATGGACGAGCCAGCACATACTTAACATTAATAATGCTGATTCGGTGGAGCTGCGCTGTCTCCACTAGAATTCGTATGGATAGCGTCCGCGGGTTGCGTAGATGGCTACTAGGTACCTAAGGACTACCTAGCAATAACTTAAGATAAAGCCTAAGAGGGAAGCTCGGCTTCAAACCTCCCCAGTCTCTCTTGTTTGACTTCTTACAACACAGCAGGGATCGAAGCAATTGACAACCAAGTTAAGAAGAGCCGCCCGTCATCATGCCGGGCTCTTCGAGGATTCCCGTTAGCTTGCGGGAGAGCTTCAACAGCGTCAAGAAGAGGTCGAGGCCGAGCAATCCGTTGCAGATGCTGAATCTCGACTTGTAAGTGCATCCCGTCTCTCTCTCGCGCGCGCTCTCGCTCTTCACCAATAAAACGTCACTCGGGGTAGATGCCGAGGCAACCCAAAGAAGTTATCGCCATGCATTCATGCACATACATGCCAGGCACGCGAAGTTGCCGCCAGGCCCCGTGGTAGTTAATACTTCTAAACGCTCCGGATAGCTAATTACAGACCCGTTGTCTTTTCGTCCGATGCAGGCTTAAGAACATAATCTTCTTCTTCTTCGTCCTCCGGATCGTGCGCCGCAGCTTCTGGAAGCTCAAGGGCCGCGGCATCCTCGGCACCGTCGCTGAGCTGTACAGTGACACGCGACGTGTCCTGTACGGCTACTTCCTGCGGGCCCCGGGTGTGCGGTCCCAGGTGCGCAAGCAGATCGCAGAGGCCCTGGCCAAGATGGAGACCAAGATTGTGCCTGCCGCCGGCGAGCGGCACACGGTCCTTCCCAAGGAGGGGTGGACCGACGAGGCCTTGCGCACCGAGCTGCAGACCCTCGCTAACATGGATCACACCCGCTGGGAGGACGGCTACGTCTCGGGCGCCGTCTACCACGGCGAGGACGACCTGCTCGCCCTCCAGACCGAGGCCTACGGCAAGTTCACTGTCGCCAACCCCATCCACCCGGACGTCTTCCCCGGCGTGCGCAAGATGGAGGCTGAGGTTGTCGCCATGGTCCTCTCGCTCTTCCATGCCCCGCCCAACGCCGCCGGCGTCACCACCAGCGGCGGCACCGAGAGTATCCTCATGGCCTGCCTCAGTGCGAGGCAGAAGGCCTACGTAGAACGAGGCGTTACGGAGCCGGAGATGTAAGTAGCATAAGAGATTCCGGCTGGATATTCTCTACTATACTATGATACGCTCTGGAGGACTGACTGACGACGCCAAAGGATCTTGCCGGAGACGGCACATACCGCCTTCCGTAAGGCCGGCGAATACTTCAACATCAAGATCCACCTGGTGGCGTGCCCGGCCCCCTCGCACCAGGTTGACGTGCACCGGGTGTCGCGTCTCATCAACGCGAACACGATCCTGCTCGTGGGCTCGGCGCCCAACTTCCCGCACGGTATCATAGACGATATCGCAGCGCTGTCGAAGCTCGCCCTGCGCCGCCGCCTGCCCCTGCACGTCGACTGCTGCCTCGGTTCGTTCCTGGTGCCGTTCCTGGAACGGGCCGGGTTCGAGACGGTGCCATTCGATTTCCGCCTCAAGGGCGTGACCTCCATCTCGTGCGACACGCATAAGTACGGGTTCGCGCCCAAGGGCAACTCGACTGTGCTCTACCGCACGCAGCAGCTGCGCACCTACCAGTACTTCGTCAGCCCGGACTGGAGCGGCGGCGTGTACGCGTCGCCAGGCATCGCGGGCTCGCGCCCGGGGGCCCTCATCGCCGGCTGCTGGGCCAGCATGATGCGCGTCGGCGAGCAGGGGTACCTGGACGCGTGCGCGAAGATCGTGGGCACGGCCAAGCGCATCGCCGAGGCGGTTGCGACGTCGCCGGTGCTCGGCGCGGAGCTCGCGCTCGTCGGTCGCCCCCTCGTCAGCGTCGTCGCCTTCACGGCCCGCGACGGCGGCAAAGGCGGCGGCAGCGGCCTCAACATCTACGAGATCTCGGACGGCATGACGGCCAAGGGGTGGCACCTCAACGCGCTCCAGAACCCCCCCGCCATCCACGTCGCCGTCACCATGCCCATTACCAAGGTGTGGGAGAGGCTCGTGCAGGACCTCGAGGCCGTCGTCGAGGCCGAGCGCGAGAAGGAGCGCGCCCGCGCCGTCCAGGGCCTTGGCGCCGCCGGGGGCAAGGCCAAGGCCGCCGCCCCGGGCGACACGGCCGTTCTCTACGGAGTCGCCGGAAGCCTGCCGAACAAAGCCGTCGTTGTTGATCTTGCGAGGGGGTTCTTGGATCTCTTGTACAAGGCGTAGGTTGTTGGTTTTCCAGGATGGCGAACGTGTTTGCGATCCCGCGTGAGAAGGATTGACGGATTGGATGGATGAGAAATTATCCGGCAGGCCATGGGACGTGTAAGATTGATCAGTCGAGTAGGGAGGGGTCATATTGAGGAGAAGATAGAGAGCGCCCGGATGGGCAGAGACGGTATGGCGCGGACCGGGATCAAGTAAAGGATCAGCCCGCCCGCCGAACCGTCCGTCCGAGCTGGAGGACGGAGCATCCGTTCCCACGCATGCGTCATGCTTACTAAGTGTTCCAGCCGGCGACGGGCGGAGGAGCCCGTGTTTCTATTGAAAAAGCGAGGGGAACAGGAGGGGTGAAACGGAAGAAGACTGGACATCCCGAAGTGCGTCAACACGGCGCCGTGTGCAACTACATACTGATCCATGCGCCACTTATGCATACATACCCCGGGAAATATAATACCTACTTAATCCCGTACCGAGGTGGCCGAATACAAGTCAGGCAGGCAGGCAGCCTACACATTAAACCTCAGTTCTGGAGCACCGGTCTGCTGCCGGTTATGTAATCCAGAAACTCTCACCTGTGCCTTGTTATAGGTATCCTACCCCGAGCCGGGCGACAGCCATCGGTACAGCCGGTACCATGATGTTGTAACACTATTGGCTGGAGATTAATTGTTTCGTCCTTTGTTCCGTATAACGCGTCTCTCCGAAAGTACGAGAGTAGCCTTGATATAAGCACAATTCCTGTTTCGAAATAGGTAACGACGGACCGTTCTCGTTCCTCAACCTCGACAGCAGCAGCGTCTACCTCCCACGTCGTTTAGTCTCGATCTCAATCTCGTCTTGACCCAGGTGAATACTTGCTCACCGAGACGGAGAGCCCGGTCCCCCCTTATTAGATCCACGTCTTCCTGCCATCCCCTCCCGCCGCCTCCCTCTGCGCCTTCAGCACCTCGTCCCACGTCGGTCCGCAACCGCCGCCGCCGTCGTGGTCCCCCTCCTCAACCATCTCCATGCCGCGTCTCTCGCTACGGCGCTGCGCCGCCGCCGTCGTCCGCTCAGCACTCGTGGTTGCCCTCCTCTCTGCACCAGCGCCGCCGTGATGATGATGGTGATGAGCAGAAGAAGAAGGGAGACGGCGCGTCTCCCTCTCCCTCTCTCGCTCCCGATCGCGGTTCTGCTGCCGCGAGACGATCGCCGCGGGCGGATAGGGGGACGCCGCCGGCGCCGACGGCGAGACAGCGGGCGCCGCCGCGCCGTGGGTCCTTTCTGGCAATCGCGGGGCCTGGACGGCGTGCGACTGCTGCTGCCTCGTCATCGCCGAACCGCAGGCGAAGGCGCCGACGGGCGGCGGTGGGAGGGGAGGGGCGGTGCTGGCGTTGATGGAGGAGGATGCAAGCGCAGGGTCGGCGGCGCTCATGCCTGTGGTTGGGGGTACGTATGAGGCAGAGTAGGAGTAGGAGCGGCTTGCGCCGGCGACCCCCGGGCCCGGGCCCGGCGCGGGGAGCTGGTAGGACATCAACCTGGCGGGGCGGCTGGGCGGGTGGTGCAGGTCAACCGGGGATGCGGGGTGGCGGTGGTGGTGGTGATGGTGGGGCGGAGAGCGCTGGCCGTGGCGGCCGTCGAAGGAGTCTTCCCCGTGGCCGTGGTCATCCGCCGCCGCGGCCGGCCCGCTGCTAGCCGTCTGCGACGCACCGGGAGACCGAGCGAGACGGCACCGTCCGGGAGCGGCTCGTTGTGAATCAGGAGCCCCGTCGGCGTGCGAAATCGCACTTTCGTCGTGGACCGCCCGCAGGGCGCCCGACACGTAGCGCCAGCTATTCGGACGAGCCGTTGCGGTAGAACTAGCGGCCGCGGCGGTGGAGCCCCTTTTCTCGGGCCCCGCCGCCGCCGTCACTGCCGTACCCATCATTGGGGAGGACGACGACGATGAAGAGGAGGAAGAGGATGAAGCGGCGGGCGGTGATCTGTAACGGTCCGCGGTCGGGGGCGACGGGGGAGGCTCGGAGAGGTGGCGCGCGAGGTCCTCGAAAGCGGCCGCGAAGAGCCTCCTCGCGTCCGGATCCGGCCTGGCGGGCAAGAGGCAGCGGATGAGGGGCCTGGGGAGCAGCCCCGAGACGCCGGCGGTCCCGGGCCCGTCGCCGTCCGCCGCTATCCTTTCGAGGCGGCGGAACTCCTCGTCCGGGTAGGCCAGGAGGCTCGCGGCGAGGTACCGGCTGAAGCCCGCGGGGGTCAGGCCGGGGACGCGGGGCCGCGAGCCCGGTTGGTCCGGCGGCGGCGTCAGATGGTAGGCGCAGTCCAGGCCGAAGAAGACGTCCGCGATGCGCTCGGGCGCGTCTCTGGCCCCGGAACCGAAGAGCTCTGCCGTCCGTCGTATCGCGCGCGTTAGCGAGCCCGGACTTCCTCCGCCGATGTATACGTGTATGCGCGAACAGGGGGAATCAAGGTTTACGGGCATTATGGACTCACCCGCGAACGGGAGGACTTCAGTCTCCAGACGGTATCGCGTATAAAACGCAGCGAGCTTTTCCGGGGTGACGACGAGGCCTCCCTCGGGAGCGAACTCGTCGATCTGGATAGGGCGCCCATTTTCAGTCAAACCCCCGCAGCAACGGCACAGTACCTTCCCCCTTTTTCCAGACGGAGACTTACGATGTACTTGGCCAGCCCACGCAGGAGCCTGACGGACCTGGCCGTGGCCTGCCCGCTCTCGTCGAAGAGGTGCTCCACTACAACATCCGGAGTCAGTAAATGCGCTATCTGGTCAATTTGGTGAATAATCGGGAGTCGTAAGACATGTTTCGAGAGCTATCGACTCCCGAAATTCCACATTTGGGAATTTGTGCCCTCGAACTAGAGAAGATGGGGGAAGAAATAACTCCGGGAATTGCTCACGTTCCCCGCCGGTGGAGTCCGAGGTGCCCGAGCTCGCCCGGCGGGAAGTGATAGCCGGGCGCTTGGCGAAGGTGCGCCGGTCGCTGAAGCGGACGCCCGGCTTACGCGGCAGGGAGCTGCGCGTCGCCCTCGCCCTCGCGACTACCGCCCGACCGGGATTAGTCGACTGAGGTGGGGAGGTCGGGCCGGCCCGGCTGGCGGCCGAGCTCGGGGCGCTCGTCGACTGCGGAGAAGAGCGCCGCGACGAGCTGTCCGGCGCTCTGTTAGTCTTCTGAAAAGTCTCGACCACTTCCCACGCCGTCGGTCAGCACTCGCGTGGTCTAGTAATTACGGGTAAGGTATGCTTTAAAAAAAGGGGCTTGCCTGCCTTCCTCCCGAATCACCTTGCGGATCTCATCCATGAAATTGGTCGGCATACCGCCAGTCTGACGATGCCTCTCTGGCGGGGCCGCGGAGGTCGTAGTCTGCGAGTTGCCATGTGTCTCATGAGCTTGCGGGCGAGTACCCGGCGAGACCCTCGGGGCCTGACAACCGACTTGGCCTTGGGTCGGGGGTGGCATTGCCCTGGGATCCTCAGACGTCGCACCTGGAGCCCTAGCCGGTTGGGCATTCCTATCGTGCTGGCGAATCTCCCTTGTCATGATGACGTTGTCGACGTGATTTGGCCGCTCAAATCTGAAGGCGAGGCAGAGTTGGTAGAAAAGGGAACAAGGAACGGGAATCAAACAGACACATTTCCCGGACTAATAAAGGGAAAGACGCAGGTTAACATGATGAGCACACGTCTGTACCAAGCTTTCGGCCAACGCCGTGTATGACTTGTCTGATGAGAGCCGGCAGTCGATACTAGGATAGGCACGAAGGGGCCGGCATTGGATGATCTGTCCGACGTGTGTTGATGAGATAACCCCCACTCATCGCTGCAGCTCGGAAGAAGGCAAGAGCACAGCATTTCTCTTTGTTACATCGATTGGGTAGATAAAGTCTATGTGGATTGGCGAGAATCCCTCGAAACTAAGACGGGTGCTGGGACCTTTGAGAAGATTGGGCAGAAGTAAATGCGAGGCGCGGGAGACCGCCCTCTTGTAATTAACTACCACGCCTTCACGCAACGAGACGATTTTTATCACTTTCCTCATTTGGAAACCCCCATGCCACCCTCTTAGTCGTCATCCAATTCTCTGCACGGTTATATCAGTATGGTAGTCAAGGGAAATTTATTACTAATCTCCTAGAGAGACCATGCCAGGCTGCAAGAAACTCTACGTAGTCCGTTCAATAACGCCTCGGGAGCGGGAGTCAGGTGCCAAGATCGGCAACCTGCAGTGCCACGATGGCGAACATTAGACGTAGTTGTTTTGTCAACTCATGCGACTTGCTCAAGCAAGAAGTCCAAGCCAGTGGTAAAGACGATTAGGAAAATAAATCAGTATGCATAGAGAAAATGCCGAATCCCGTATGAAATTATCGGTGCGTGTTGCAAAGATCGTGGCCTGAGGCGTGGCTTTCCACCGGTCATTAAAGGAGGTGGCTGAGACAATGAAGACTAGCGAGATTGCCCGCGGGGGAGTCCTCCCACTCAGCCCAACGATTGCCCATGAGATCAGGTCATGCAGTGAGGAAGAAACGCGCCGAAGAAGAAGGCTAGCTGTTGAGTCTCCTCTCAAAGCCAACCTACGCCTAGTGAGATACTACGCGCTGTCTCGGAAAAGAGGTCCCCGTGGGTAAACAGCCGAGGATTTACATCTCATCTTCGCTCCCTGAGCTGTCGTAGCCACCGGCCTGCTCCTCAGGCATAGACGCAAAGGCCGGGGGCGCGTCGAACCTCTTACGATTGTCCTGTTAACACTGTTAGCTTCTATTCCGGCGAGGCAGGAGAGGGTCCTTAGGTAACGTACTCCTTTCAGCCATCCAGAAGGACCGACCTTGATTGGTCTTCCAGTGGATGTCATAGGTGGCTTCTTGCCGGTAACCGAGGGACCACCTGTAGTCTTCACATACATTTCGCCCCGGGGACTGAATGCATTGTAATTATGCAATCTTGAAGGTTGGACAGAACCAGCTTCTGTGGTGACATGCGTGTAACTGGCAAAACTTTCGATACCGGCACGCGAGTCTAGCGAGGTGGCGGAAGAGAGTGGCTCCTTGGGTCGACGCGACATATTACTAGCTGGACTCGGGTCTGCCATACCGCGCAGTTCCGGTCGGATGCGGGCCCCACCTGTAGCCGACGATGCCACGGTGCTTTGGCTACCAGTGAGACCTCTCGGGTGCGGGATTGCCGAGGCCGTCGTCGAAGTTGTCGTGCTACGACCAGCATTAAGAGCTCTCAAATGCGGGGGGAGCGGCGCCATGTGCTGATTGTGACCAGATACGATAGAGCTAGCAACGCCAGCGGGGACAATTTGACGAGATGTGGTAATAGCGTTCGTATCGATTTCACTTGTTGTCGCGGAGTAAGAAGGTCCGATACCCGGGGGAAGGCCTGGGGCTTTCGAGGACGGAGCGGCTCCATGATCACCTAAGTTCTCCTTCATAGAACCAACATTTAGTGAGCCTATAAGCTGCCTAGGCTGTGTGCCTACAATCGAGTTACCGAGGACGTAGTCCTATCATCGTTAGCTAAGAAGTCACCAAGTCAAAGGGGTAAGTTGTGCCATACGCGAGCGTCGTCTTCGTCATCATCATCATCGGTTTCATCATCTCCAGCAATGGTAGCGCGAAAGATATTTCGCGTAACCGACTGAAAACGACCAGCAAGGGCACTATCGACATCATCGCCCTCGTCTTCGTCGTCATCATCGTCATCATCACCGTCGTCCTCATCAAGGCCGTGAAAGAGACTGGCCCTATCTCCTCTGGCCACATAGATGCCTTCGTCATCTTCATCGTCCTCTCCGCCGCGGCCGTGCTGTAGGACATCATCAATGCTGGAGACTCGCATATATAGCTCATCCTGAGACATATCGCCATTAGGAGCAGCTCCCGGAATTACATCTCCAGGGTGGCGTTCTTTCCAATCCGTGCATTGCTTGCACCACTGCGTTTTTGTGAGTACTTGGTCTCGAATTATATTCCAGGTTAGGACGACTCACGGCGTCCGGTCTGTTACGCTGGGACTTGCTGAATGCCTCTCTGTGTTTTCTGATGCCACAAGGACCCTGGCACTTGATTTGGGTTGACTGAGGTCCTCCAGTGTGGACCTTGCATGTCAATCCGATGTTCGCCGCAGTGATACCGTCGTTCTCGTGTTTCTTCTTCGCTGACCATTTCTTGAGCTGGGTCTGCGAGAACTCAGAGGCAGGCTTCCATTCACCACCAACGGCACATCTGAACCTGGAGTTATTAGGGTTAGTAGCAGGAAGACTGTAGACCTTGGTTGAATACTTACTGCGTTGGCAAGGCATTGGCGCGGCTAATTCCTTAGTTAGCATTCAAATAGTCATAGGCAATAGTAGGCAAGGTATCGTACCTCGTGTAATTGGTAAATGCTTGACTACGCGGAGCCATCTTGAGGGAAAACTGGTCGCGTTTTTCTCTATTATATAGAGCCGTTAGTTATAACCAGCTCGCTTCGAAGGAGTAGTGGGATTTTGGGCTAGCGCTTTGGGCGAGAAGACGAAACAGGAATGTTGGAGCGGCGTGCTGGAGAGAGAATGTATGGCAAGAAAACGGTACGAGAATCTAACGAAGATGAGATGCTCGTGAAGTAGGACATAGGAAAGTCTCATAGCGGGGGTGCCATAAGTCGCAGCAAAATAGGACTGGATATACCTAACCAGAGTCCATCTGCTAGTCAAACCACGAGAAGGCTCTACATCCATGAGCCAAGTGGCAGGTGAAGTAAGGTGGGACTCAATAAATGCAAGGATTTGGAAAGGGAGACTGAAGCGGAATGGAAGGATTATTCGAGAAGGAGAGTGGGAGAGGCCTAAATGTATGGATTGAAAATAGAGGAGTTGATATGAGTGATACCGTGTGTGGGCCTGCAAAGATACCTTCGTAGCTGCATGGGACCGAGGGCAACCTATTGTTTAGGGATATAGATGTGGATGGGGTGGAATTGCAGGTGCAGGTACAAGAGGAGGGAGACTTCCAAGGTGCCAGAAAGGATAGACGGGAAGCGTAACAATGTGCAGAGGCAAGATAGAACGAATGGATCATGATGTGACAATCACCTTGATCTTCTTGCCTGGGGTAACTCATAACAACAGCATGCGTCTGTAGAAAGTTGTACTGTATGCCAAGGAAGATGACTTACTGTATGTAATCAATCCTCGGGTTGTTCAGTGATACCGCGGATGTTAAGAGAGTGCTGGGGAATCAAGGATGGAGGAAGTTGAATAAAGAAGATGACCAGTGATCGTGCTGTGCATGTAAACATCCAAGGCCAAAGCAGCTGAGGATCCTTGGATGGAGATAGTTGAAAAGTACGAAAGGGATCCTATTTAACCTTGCCTCACGAACTAAGGTGGAGGGAGAGGTTTTGTAAACTGTGAGGGTGGCCTGGTTGGTTGAGATGATGTGTTTAAATGCGGGTACCTAGTTGGATCAGTCTCAGACGTCGACAGGAATATCTCCAGCGGAGACAGGAAGGAGCAGCATTTCTACATGTGAGTTGATTCGAAGTTGTTGCCTTAGTGATCGATGTTTGCTCCTGCCTTCTTCACAATGTGCTGCAAGGCCAACCTCTCTATCTACCACTGCAGAGCAGAACACTCCGCCTCCATCCAGACTTCTTTCCAGCAACTCTTGAACAGAACGCTGCTTCAGCACAAGAATGGCTGCCACGCATGGCAAAGGGTCTCAGGCAACTTCGGAGATAACGTGAACACTTAAGCACTGTAAAGTTTAAATAGTTCTGGGGTGAAGCAAGGGCCTCACCTCATAGCACTCACGCATTCTGTACCTATGGGTAGACAGCTGGGATCCGAATATTATACATCCAATACAAAGGGATAGGACATACATATAACTTGAAACCTCTTGATCCCGCAGTAAGCCAACGTGCCTGGATAGTATACTAGTCTATGAAATCCCTCAAACTGTGTATGAAAGAGATGTGATGCCTCGGGCAACGAGTCCTCCTGGGTGACCCGCGGTAGATGAACAGCAAGAACGCGTTTGCAGCTGCAAAATGACGCCGTTGCCGCGTCTACTCACGTGTTCCCTGCTTTTCCCAAGATGTACCTGTTGGTTTTCTTAATTCTGTGCACCACAAAAGGGAGTATATCTTACCCACCCGAATCACCCCATTGCAGGTAAATTTCGGGCCCTGGCACATTAATTTCTCTTTTTCCACGGGTCAACATCGGCAGTCATTTCTCATATCCTCCATAATCCTCTTGGGTAAGGGCCTCAATACCTTCAATGCAATGTGGCTGGCATAGACGCTACGAAAGACGCGGCAACGCGCGAAATTCGCCCGCCTCTCCACGTAACCGAAACGCCGCAGCCGGAACGAACCCTCAGAAATGATGAGAAGGCGCTAAGGATGGCCAAGCTAGCGTTGGAAGCCCAGGCCGAGATAAGGGCTCGCGGCGGAGGTGATGACGGACGGGAAGCTGGGGCCTAAAACACAGTATTAGCGACCGAAGAGCCACACAAGGATCAGGTCCCTTCGCATGAGCGTGGTGCCTCGAGCCGGATTAAAAGGCAAGATAGCGCAGACGACCACGAAATCTCGACAAAACTTGGCGAGGAGAAGAAGGCGGGAGAGTCGCAAGAATGCGGTGTTGCGCGTCATGAGCAAGACGGGGACGGCAGCAGCAGCTTGGCCAGCTCCGCCCGGGTTGAACCATAGACGGCACCGAAGTCATGATTCGCCTGAAGTCCATGTACGAGGGAGAGTGGCCGATCAAGAACCAGCCTGTGAGGAGCGCGAAACAGTACAGTTGGAGCAACATTGGGTTTCCCAAAGAGACTTTCCCTCAAGCTGGGTGGTTTCGAGGATGATACCATTATCGACACCGAGGAAGCGGCGATCATCGAGCCATCTCAGGATACCTTGGCGTTAAAACCAGGCCCGCTGAAGGTACCGCAGACGGCGGGACCGTGGATTGGATCGGAGAGCATAACCGCTTCATTGAGACGCCCAAAAGTGCGTGGGCTGGCTGTGGTGAAGATCAAGGTTCAGGATGCTGATGTGTACGCGAAGGGGTACAGCAGCTGCAGAGTCGCCAAGGAGGTCGAGGGCGACCACCAGCGCGATTGGGACTGCACCTACCCTTGGTGTTGAACAACGGGTTGCCACTCGTTTTAGACTTGCTAGAGCTGGGCAGATCGGAAGCCGTACGCAAGACTACTGGCAACGACCAAAAGACATAGCATAGCAGCAGCAGTTTCTGAACGCGAGATTAGAAGAGCAAGTCCGAAAGCAGATGAGAGAAGGACTCGGTGGCGATGTGGCCTTCCAGAGGATGGTGGAGCTGGTCAAACAGGGAGTAAGTAATTTCTCTGGAGTTATTCCCAATCCCCGCACCCCAGCCCTGGAGCATCAAAGCTCTCATGTGTGGCTTCCGGGTCCCAATTCCTGGAATGTACTCTATGATCATCGAATCTCCTTACGTGGTTTAGGGAGAGTAGCTGACTTTTTGGCGCAGTGCTCAGGAAGTCGTTCAATTAGTACCACAAGCGCAACGAGACCGCCATCCCGCTGGCAACAATCTCTTCTTCCACGTCAAGGACGCCGATTTCATAATGGTGTTAGATAAAGCGGCGATGTGATCGCTTTCCAGCATGCAGACGCGTTTCGGAAGTTCCGTACGAAGAGCATCGAGAAGAAGGTAACAGAGTCATTGGAGACTTCAGCAGCAGACAGCCGATCCCATTCCCGGACATGGCGCGGCATGGCCTTCACTGGATAGACTGCCTGGCGAAGAACCCTAAGTTGGATTTCCGACGTCCCGAGAACAACCCTCGCCTGGCCAAGTCAGGGGTGTACGACTTTGGCGCCCGCTGTCGCAGCGGCAAGCCTAACGGCAAAGATGGGATTCGGTTAACTAATGATTCGGCCCGTCGGCTCCACGAAGACGATGCTCTGGACATCAGACTCATGCCGAAGCTGGACTATATCGCTTTCAGGGCGAGTACGGAGATTATTCGGCATCTTTTTTTTGGGGCCTCTTAGACCCGGATCGGAGACGCGCCGTCAGGACGAGCCATTGTGCTCAGAATACTTCTGATAAATCTAATGACACACAAGAACAAAGACCGTGGAGATTGACACTATATTCTCGCTGGACTAGTTATGCTCGGGAGACTTCCAGGGTGGTGATTTGCCGCTCCGCGAACTTGGCCTTCCAATCCAGAGCACATCGGAAGCTGTACAGCTTATAAGAGGCCGTGAGCTCAAATACTCGATAAGCGCTTGGAAGGGTAGACGTTTTGTAGTCAATACAACTCATGAAGCCGTTAGACGGTGCGCGCTCTAGCAACTAGGCGAGGCGGTCCCTAGTTTAGCTGCCACATCTTCGCTTGATCCTTATATCAACGTCGAACAGGAAGACGCTGTACCAGAAGACCAACGAATCTTCTCAGAACGGGAGATGTTCCCCTAACGATGGCACCGCAACTCCAGTGGTGACTCTGAGGCGTATTCGTCTTCCGAGAACGAGGCTGAGCGCCATCTGAACTCACTAAGAAGCCAACCTGCGAGCCGGGATCCGAAGCCAACGAAATCCTAGAAAAGAGAGGTTTCATCCGACGTCTCAGGGGAGAAGAGCGAGTCTATGATGGAGAAGAGGAAGGCAACCCTTTCAAAGAAGAATCAACGGAGACATGGGACCACCAGAGGGTGGTAGGAAAAGAATAATCCATGAAGATAGTTGTCATGGATTAGAGGAGAACGGTTGTGAAATTGTACGAGTATGACGCATGTCCAGGGTCCCGAGTCAGTCTCGAGTATCTGGAAATAGAGCAGCGAATAGGAGAAGAACGACTGAACGGGATCACCACGAAACGCTGCCATGTTACAATTAACGACCGGGACCTTTACCACCAAGGGCTCCAGGCTCTGGAGAAAGCGCTCGGGAAAGTCAAAATGTGACTTTTGTCCTCCTTTCAAGCCCCGCCTTGACCTGGAGTAAGTAATTACGGGAATTGTCGTAGCTTAGGACCAACATCGAGCGCTTAGCGATAACCGCGGGCATAATTAGACAAGCGATCCAATGTAAGTTGCTGCACTGGCAACGAAGTCGGCTACTAGGCCGAGCCGATGGTGATACCGGCTCTGGAGCTGACCGCGGACGTTGGGAAATGATACTCTCCCTAGTCTCGGCAATCCTGAGACAGTCGGTAGCATGAAGTGAAAATTTAATAATGGGCAGCCGTGGTTGAAGCGGTCGTCAGAATTGAGTGTTCCATTCCACCAAAGGCCCAGCATCAGCTAATAATGCCGTTAACCTTCCAGTCGAGGATCGTAACAAATTTGGAACCAGGATTGAGGCCCTGAAGGCCCTGTGGGTTAATGCCATGTTGGCTCAACTCGATCAAGCAAGCGGACGAGGACACTCGGATTCCACGAAAGTACAACTAAGGGGATACACTGTGGTCATGTTTGACACTGCGCATGCAATGGGTACGGCAATCTTCCATGCAGCACGTATTGCTGCATGAGCATGAGCCCCCCGTTCGTATGGATTTGGGAACGGATCCATTGTGCTAAAGTTCCCCGCAAAAAGAACGCCCCTGAGAGTCCCAATGGAAGACGACTGGTTACTTGGGACGCAATGCGATAAGATCTAGAGGGAACTATTCGACCATTAGATATCTGGAAGGAACCTATTCAAGCGATCCCCTGCGCGTTCTGCCTGGAGCAAAACAAACCTTCGCGCAGATAGGCCAATTGCTGGGAACCTGCCACGCGCTTGACGGCGGGCCGTTTGAAATGGTACCCATGCCTTTCCACGCTGGACAAAGGTCCAATCCAGACGAGGTGTAACTAGTATGAGCGGGTCCAATTACCATGGCTGCATATCACAAAGTACGACGTTCGCTCTGCGCTCATTAGTACGGCTGTGGAGGGTTCCTATTTCCCAACTTGTTGAGAAGCCGGTGAGCTAGACGGCTAGGTAAACAAACGGCTTGCAGCGGGCATCAGGTATCCAAAACACCACTCGGAACAAGGCTGTTGACGAGGTTACCGTTCTGATCTTGTCTTTTGACGACGGATGATCCCAGAGTAGCCCACCTCGCGGGGCGCGCATACAAACACGTGCGCGCGCTCTCCACGATCGACAGCGAAAGGCAGGATTTGACTCCAAGAGTCTTCAATACTTGTGCGGTAGGGCTGTGGGGCTGATTTGCTTCCCACTGATCTCAACCCAAATGCCGCCGCTCTTCCGGGCCTTGTCGGTCTAGTTGCCCTGAAGCGTGGAACGCGGGCGCCAAAACTCTTTCCGCGAAGTTTGGACTAACTTTCTAAAGACCCTGCCCGAATCCCAGCCTCCTCCAACTTTAAACGCATGCAGTTAGGAGTGGATCCGCGGGAGTTTCTGGTACTCGCATAGTTCCGTGCTTGAGAGGTAGTCTCTACAGAATGCTACTAAGCGCTATGACTTCGGCGTCTTCTTGGCATACCCCCATCTGCTCTTCATTGAGGCCCTTTTCGGACGTTTCCGTGCAGTCAGATAAATCCATGAAGGGTTAAGGGCTTCCTGATTCTGCAATCAAGCAGCTGCCACGTCGTCGGCATGTGACGCTAGTATGACAGAAAGGGCAGTATGCTACTTGCTCTATGCCCGTTATATTCTCATTCAGTTAATGATTTCCTCCCTCGTTCCCCCCTTGACATTCGAGGGGAAAGGAGAGATAGACATGCAGATCCCCGCAAGTTCCTGAGGATATCAGCCGGATGTTTCGTTGCTGAATATGACATAGCCCTCTGTTTATTTTAACTTCTAGAACTGATACGTGACGTTCCATTGGTGCCCAATCGTTACAAGCAACCCGCTATGTTGTCAGGTATGTACTGTAGGATGAGGATACGGTATTCCAAGCCTGCTATTCTCGGTACAGTCTTGCCTGTGTACCTAGGTAGGTAGGTACCTGGCGGTATCCCTCCACAACTTCCAAAATACCGTATTGACGCATCCTGAATTCACCTCTTCCCTTCTTAGTTTATGAGCCAGCCCTCTGTCTGTGCCTGGATTGGGCGCCTCTATCACGGCCGCTGCAGCGAGCAATTCACCCCACCCGCCATATCTCGTCCATGTTGATGAACACAAGATACGATACTCGTCGAAGGACGCAACTCACAAACGACGGTGTCGTATGTAAACCAAACGAGATATGACGGGTCCGTGCGACTTCAAGCCTCGGAAGCAGTGGACAGTGTGAATAGTGTGGCTCTACCACGTGCGTATCACCGAAGTCCGCTTTGTATCAAGTATGTTGTATTACAGAAAAGGGACCCATTTGCGTTGGAGACGGAGACAGGGTTACGCATACTACCTCCATATGTGCTTATGTATGCACTCTCCTGGACATCCAGTAGCATTTATGTAAACAAGAATATCAGCACGATCCAGCCCACGCGTTTTCGTGATTATCGAATGAAACGAATCTACATCTCTTGGGGACGTTAGAATTTGGATGGCAATTGACGAGTAAGGTTCAGTGGCACCATGGTACTTTTGAAAGCGCGCTGCCCATTCGTGCACATTCTACACCGTACGGCTAAGTTTTAATCCGAGCCAGGTCTTAGGTATTTAAAGATTAACAATCTGTTTAAAAAAGTTTAATTATTCCTCTGCAGCGATAATTGAAACACGGTTCTAAATTAAAAGCTTTAATATAGCAATAGCATTAGACTTAACGCTTGAAGATACCTGGCAGGGATGTTAAAAGTTGGCCTCATACTCAGTCATGCCGTCAATTCCGCGTCCCGTGGTGATGCTGACATATAGAATCTGAGGAACTCCATAGTTAACTGACGTCTCATGGTCCATCAAGGAGGGCGGGCACAGTCTATTCAACGAAGATACCGCCGGGGCTGTTCTTTATCGATACCTCAGCTTGTACAATGCATGCATAAGATACCTCGATCCTAACCGTGTTATTCTTAGATCCAGTCTGGTGAGACATGGGGACGGCGAAAATATTGATCGCACGGAGCTGTCAGATGTTAAAACACCGGGAGACAGTACCTAAATATCGAAGATTCTGATGTTCATGTTGCTGATGTAAAATACCTAGGGGATTGCTTGCACACTCAGGGTAAGTAAGTACTTACATATTTGGTGGTGTACCTACCTGTTTACGGCGTTGCCGGATTAAGCATGTGTTGATTGAACATGTCGCTATACAAGCCTGAAGGGACCTAGACTATGCCAGTTCCTGATGGCCCCGCTCTTTCCTGCTCCCATCTGGGCACTAGGCAAGAAAAAGATGGTTGGTGTGGGCGATAAATAGTTTTTCAAACATGGTTCAAACGTACTTGTAGGGAACTTGACATCTGCATCAAGGGGGGATTTCTTAATACCTCTACGACGGTATGTTAGTAAGTCGGTACTTCTGGTCATTTTGCTGGATCCAAGGAGAACAGCATGCGCATGAGGTAATCCCTATGTCCAAATAAGTAACGTAGGAACAGGAAAGATGTCATACCACATGCAAGATGCATGTCCCCAATAGGGTCGAGTTCACATTAATAAATACGTACCCTTAAGTACGCGAATGTCGGTATGTAATATGTACCTATGTATTCTATGTTAGCTGGTTAGGCAATGATCCAATTCGTGCGAGATGCTGTCATTAGTTACCAATCGTTGCTCATCACATCAAACTCCTCCCTCCCCCTCTTCTCACCATCTCATTAAAAGGTGGCACACCAATCCGTACATATACCCGGTGTCTCGAGAGTTTGAGAGGTTGCATAATAGCGAGGAAAGAAATTAAGATCAGATAATTAAACTACACTAATAAGCCACCATCCATTGCCCCTTTCTGGAAAACCCCCCTGATGCTAGGGGCAAATTGGACAAGATTGGCCCCCTCCGACGACCCGAACGCAAGAAAGTCCCTGCGTTTCCTTCTACCCCCGTAGCGCTAGTGAGATTAGGTCCTCGGTAGCCCACCCAAACTCCCCGGGCGCCCCCGGGGAACATCAATTCATGCTACTAAGTAAAGCCACTTCCTGTGACTTGCCACACAGCCCTCTAAAATTGAATCAATTCAATCCCTCATTTATTCAATTAATCGAACCATCCAACCACCAGATTGACCCCGCGAAGAAGCGAACAGGAACGGCGACGCACCGACC